>CAXAMN010024918.1:480921-497945 GCA_963970005.1 Durusdinium trenchii
TTTCTTTTGGATGTTAAGCTTTTTTCTTAAAAGCCATGGCTCTGCAAGTCCCAGGATCCCCGGACTCGCAGAGACATGGGTTTTTATCGAAAAAACCCTTGGCTCTGCAAGTCCCAGGATCCCCGGACTCGCAGAGACATGGGTTTTTACTGAATAAAACCCTTGGCTCCGCAAGTCTCAGGATCCCCGGACTCGCAGAGACATGGGTTTTTACTGAATAAAACCCTTGGCTCTGCAAGTCCCAGGATCCCCGGACTCGCAGAGACATGGGTTTTTACTGAATAAAACCCTTGGCTCAAGTCCCAGGATCCCCGGACTCGCAGAGACGTGCGCCCGGACTCGCAGAGACACGCGCCCGGACTCGCAGAGACACGCGCCCGGACTCGCAGAGACACCAATCAGATCAGGAGTCAGTGACTTAAATTATTAAGTTATTATGGTCAATGACGGTCCACAAATCAAAACAAATCGTTCATTCAAATCACAATTCAATTGACGCCTCACTCAGAAACAAACTGTGATTTCATTCAACATTGCACTGCATGACAGAATGGACCAGCTTTTTTGACAGCTGCGAGGTTCCCGCCGCAGTCTTTGGCCCGGTTTCAACCAGGCTTCAATCCCCTTGCAAGCCAGCCAATCTGAAAGGTATCAGATTTCTAAATGCCAGCTTGGTTCAACCCCATGCTTTTGACAATTGTCAAAAACTTATTTGCTGTCATAAAATCACGGGAGTCATACACAGGAATCCGGCCCAGCACAGGTCGAAGTTGCCTCTTCTGAGCGGTTGTGCCAATCACCAGCATGTGCTTGGTCTTGGTGGACTCTGCAGCACCCTGTGCTCGACGAAGAAAATCATCTTTGTCCTCAAATTCGAGTGGCTGCAGTTCAAAAACTTTGCTAAAAGCAGTATATACTATATATAATTTGGTTGCACTGACTGACCAATAAAAGCAAAAGCAAAGACAAGTGACAGATAACTTCCAACCACCCCTTCCCGGTCTCAAAGACAAGGTGAGAATATCGGACAAGGCAGGGTGGGCGGCGGTGAACTCGGCCGTGACCCACAATCTTCGAGGCGTCATTATGTGGTTGGCTGGCTCGTACCTGGCTTTTGTGAAAAGAGTGACAACCCTCAATTGTTTGTCAAATTGTCACGTTCACGACGACCAAGACAAAATTTGGCTGTTAAGGCGCTGAATCCATGGCCCATTGAGAGCGAAGACCAAGTGACCTTGAAGGCGGCTGATCCATTCGCAGCGCTTGCCAACCGCGGACACGTCCTGGCATGTGTCAGATCACGATTTAATAGTAGCTTGAGGGGTAGTAAGTAGGTGTCAGTCCTTGACACAATGAGCATTCGCCGTCAAGTAGTGGGCGGTTATTGTGGCATTTTTCAAGTAGTCGCGTCTACCACCAGCGTCTTCGTCGGACCAAATGAATACCCTCTTCCCGGGAAGAGCCAAGCTGCACAAAGACTTCGAAATCGGCGCATTAAATTGATCTTGCTGTTTTCGATATTTCTGAACCTTGAAGTTGTGACTCTGACAAAGTCAAAAAACAATCGACAAAAGATTTCTAGCCTTCATGAGTCATTGACATTGACATTGACTGAGAGTCTGACAGCGGCCTGATCATTTTTCCGCTGATTCCTCACCAAAAGTTGGACGGTCAAACGACATGAGACTGCGAATCGTCCTTCCACTGTGGAACTTTTCACAGCCAACGACTTCGACAAGGCGCTCAAGAAACGTGTGGTAGCCCTCACGGCCGCTGGACTCCTTATTGGTCAGGATTCCCATTTGCTGTGCTGCGTGCCGCCTTGATGTCCGCAACGCTCCCATCTTCCTTTCCACATCCTTAGTGTGGTTGAACTGGCACAGTAATTAGACTTAAGGCGCGGAATATACACATGACAATGACGTGGCACAGTGACAGCCATCTAAGTGTTTCAGTCATCATTGACCTTGAATTGAATGAACTCAACTGGCTATTAACCCAATGAAGCAAAATGTCAGTCAGCATCTCAGTGCCAGCGTTGTTCTTTGCCTGCTGTTGAACTTGGTGGGGGCTTAATCTCGGCAACATCTTCATCTTCTCATCGAGGGCAGTCCGACGTCGCTTGGCAAAGGCCTTCTCAGAGGTGATCTTTGAAGAACGGTCTCTTTCCTCAGTCAGTCGTCGTTGAACGTAGGCACGGAACGACCTTGTCGAAGGTTTGAATTTAGTTTCATTGTCAATGACTCACTGACTGACAAGTCTCACGTTTCTTCTGGGCTTTTCCCGATGACCAATTGAACCCCCGACTTGCCCCTGCATGGCGTTGATCATTGAACCCCGCCACCCATAGTTTGCGCGCTTCATGGCAAAGGTCCCGAATGGATCTATCATCGCTCTTCTTAGCAAAGCACCGAACCCTGCGCTCGCATGCCTTCACACAAACAGAGGCACCGCCGCGCTTCTTACCAAAGAAGCAGTTGAGGTCGCCGAAGTCACGCTGGTTGGAAGAGCTGGTTGTGAACTGACAAGAAATTGATCTGGCAACCATCTTCAGCAAGTTGGGACATTGATCTGGCACTTTTGACACTGACGAAGCCCATGCTTGAATGTCCGGCGCGTCCGCATTCAGAACCCCTCCTTAAAACAATTTAAAGCAGCCCTGCTGAAAATTAACAATTAGCAATCATCTGAGTTCGGTTCATTGTTTCAAGTGGATTGCGGCCAAAAATCTCTCTCTCTGGGCAAAGTGCCCCATGTCTTTGAACTCTTCCACCAATTGTTCAGGGCTGCAGCGTTCATCAAAGACTACATGCAGCTTTCGGAGGTTCGTTGTAATCTCAGACATCGAAGGACGGGGTCTCAAGCTGAATGCGCTGAAGGCGCCTCATTGAAAGTCATTGTCAAGTCATTGTCCTCATTACTGAAAGTCATTGTCAAGTCATTGTCAGTCAAGGTCATTGCCAGTCATTGTCAGCATACCTGCATTTCCCGCCAAACATAAGTTCGCTCTGAGCGACACTGACCCTCAAAGTCTGGAAACTCTGCCTTTGCTGTTGCCACAGCCGCTGACAGCCACCCATTCATTCTTTCCAGGCACCGGTTCACCATACACCTGTCCAAATCGCCTCCAAGCTGGCGGACTTCTTTGGGCAGCTGGATCAGTGTCTTGTTGGATTCCAACCACGTCATTACCTCAATCGGCGGTTAAGTCCTAATCCAAGGTCCAAGACAGGATCAAAGCGCCGTTTCAAAAGAACATGAAAGCAAGTGACTGCGATCAAACAAGCAACATGGTAAGTATAGCCATGGATTTTGAGGCATTCCTTCTTGACAAAAAGCGCCGCCAACCTCTCAAACAGCTGCTCAATGACCATGTTCAGCCTTGTAGAATCGATTGTGGATTTATCATGGAATCTCAGCCTCAGTGGCCGGGTTAGGCGCATACCACTCATTGTTTGTCAGTGACGATTGTTGGAAATGTGAGGCAGCTGGTAACAACGGCAGTGACAATGACAATGACAATGACAATGTCAGTAAGCATCCAGCAAACGCAGTTCCTCGTCTGCCGCATCACACATCATGCCCAGCTGCAGTAAGTGCTCGGCAGTCACGTTTTGCAAAAAACTGAGGGCTCGTGCCTTGGGTTTGTTCTGCTTCCTTGCAGCGATCCTTAGACCGGCGATCTCATGTCGCTGTATCAATCAACCACAAGGGAAACTTATCCACTGAAGGCAGCTGACTGTGACAAAGGGTCTCCTGGCAGCAACTGAATACCGCTGGGAGCAGCAAAAGGAAGCGGGCCATCGGGCGAAAGGTGGATTCATGACGGCGCTTCGCACGCTGAAGACAAGCCATCTTGCAGTGGAAGTTCCGGATGCGTCGCACCTGCAGCGCAGTGATTGTCACGAGCGCTACCGGATGGAAGGTTTGGGTGAGAAAGGTTGTCACAGGGCTACCGAAACGTTTCAGAAAAGACAATGACAACAAAGACCTCTTCCTGGACAATGACAACGGCAAGTAGCAACTAAGGCCTAGACGTACTTCTTGAAAATAAGTTTATTGCGCGGACTGTGCCATATCAAGCCACACACGCTGTGCTTCCCAGCAATGTAATCTTCAAAGATGCGATTCATGAAAGCATTGCACTTCCACTTCTGCGACAGCCTGACTGAGCCCCATGTAATTCACAAACTAAACGACACTCATCGTGCATCTTGCCCTAATTTAGGCTGTCAAGGTCTTGACGTCTCCTGGCCTAGAAGTAGCGTGCGCTCTGTCGCGCACGCGCATCCTCATGGCCGGAAAGAGGCCTGAGAGACAATGACGTTGAGAGAATGCGTTGAGACAATGACGGACACCGGCCTTCAACCCTTGACCCTTGAGAATCTGTGTAGCCAAAGCGTAACAATCGTGTGGTCTTTGTTTCGTCCATTGCAGCATCGGTGGCAAACATTTCCTCGCACAGTTAGACATGAAAGTCACTGACAAGTTGTCGTGGAGTCATTGATTGCAAGGATGACATTTAAGGCCGTGGCCACAGCTACCAGGAATTTGTTCAGGAGCTTCGACTGGACAACGTTGCGTTTACCCTTCCATCCCCTTGGCGGCATCCTCCTCTTTGTAAAGAGCCTCCGGATGGCTTTTCGAGTCGATTGAGCGAGGTTGTAAGAGCCTGCATTGTCATCATCCACGAGAACCATCATTGAATGCTCTTCGAGACCCGCATAGCCTGGGCGGAGAACAGGGCGGGTTGCTTTAGCAACATAAGACGACCCCTTGCAATTTGCTGAACTATGTGCTTCCGAGCTGCGATCATGGGTGACCACAGTAACTCTCACTGAGAGCAGTGTGCCTTGAGCATCTTGAGCAACCACGGCACTCATCATCCTTAAGGAATGACAAATGGGAATGTGACAATGACAATGACACAGTCAGTGAATGACCACCAATTGGGGACAGTGTCAGCTAAGCCTAATGCAGTTGCCCATGATCATGTTGCGGTCCAAGGCTCTTCTTCTGATCAACTTCTTTCCAGAAGCGTTCCATAATAGCTTCATTCAGAAGCCAGAGCATTTTCACTGACTTGGTCCTGGCAGAAAAAATGATCAGACAAGTGTCAGCACTTTGAAATGCTTTCCTTGTTATTGTCAGTTGTTCCTTGTTATTAGCCCCCGCCTCCCAAATTTGGAGCTGCGAAAGGAGCACCCCTTTTTGACGTCCTCTATGCATTGGCAAAAGTCGTCAATGCTTGGCGCCCCCATCAGATCTGCCCTCTGAAGCTTTCCGTTCTGCGTTTCTAGTCTTCGGTGGAGCAGCGAGTGGCCATGCCGAGCGACCAAAGTTTTATGCGGCTTTGAAGGTAGTAAGGTCCAACCACAACGCTTGCCTGGGCTTAGGGGTTTTTTATCGAGTGAAACACTTACAATTACTCTGTCAAGGACTTTGTCGGACAATTGACACAAACAATGCCGACAAAGCAACACTGGCCAGAGTCTGTCAGCCATGGATACTCAGTTTTCCATTTGCTGATGAGGCGGCGTAGTCTGCCAGAGCTCTTCCCAGGTGATTTCATGGCACAGGCTCCAGTGTGAGTGTAAACTGTGCTTCATTGGCTCACATCGGACATTTTTTCAAGCATGCATGTTTGCGTGTGCGACTTCATCATTGTTATGACAATGACGATGATGGGTGAGCGGCAGTTCTTAGCCGCTGCTGGAGCCATCTTCTTCAGAGTCAGTGACAGTGACACACGCCCACATTCAATGCCAGTGACAGGCTTAGACTGACTTAGACTGACTGGAAGCGTTCCGGCCTGGAAAGCGACGCTGCTGCCTGGTTGTTTGGGGCCACGCCGTCACCGGAGCCTGAAAGGGGACACTGGTGGCAAAGCGCAGCTCATGGTAAGTGTATCCCACCTGATGACGCCTTTGTTGGGTAGCCAAGCTCATGGTTTCTCCTTAGGTCGATGACAATCTGATTGTCACGCCTGACAAAAACTCATGACATGTGACCAGAAAACATTGAGTCCAACACTGTTCCACATGCTTGTTCACAGTGTTGATGATCCAATTGCTCTTGTCATTGATGTGGTCCGAACGTGAGGAAGTCAGGAAGTTGCACATGTCATTGTACTTGCTCTTGTCGAAGTACTTGACTATTCCAAGAGCTTGTTGTCCATGCCTGGCCAAGCTCTTGAAATAATTTGAACTCTGATGTCTCTGACTACGATTGGCCCGCGCCTGGACAAGGTGTTTGCCAATTGGCGGCCTTGCCCGTCCAGGAAGTCCAGGGCTACTGAATCCCCGACTCTCGCCATCTTGAGCCGGTCACGGACAATAACGACGACAATTTGAAGGACAATATGACGACGACAATGACAAGGTCCTGGCTTTCAAACTTGGCATGACAGTCAGTGACACTCCCAGCATTTTCCCCAAAGCCTGCGTCAGCCGCAACTTGTCACTTCCTCCAAGCCAAGATGTGCGCCAGTTCCTCGGCATGTGGAATGGAAGGGCGTTCGCATTCAAACAGAATGGATTCTCAGCCCGACGACTAATTTTAAATGTAACTGAGAATCGTCAAACAGCTTTTGCGCCACTCCCAATGGCCAGCTGTTTCCGACAGCTTGGCCCAACTGATGCTCTGAGAGACCATCAAAGTTGGAGTTGTGCCACCCCATGATCACAGCCATTTCCTGTCACGGACGATTTCAATTAATTCAATCAATGGCGATTACATTGCTTTAAAAATAACATCGCTGCATTTAACTTGACTGTCAAGTGTCAGAACTGGTCAAGTGCCGGTCAGTGCCGGTCCCAGCAGGTGCAATAATAAGCTCGTGCTCCACCCCTGGACCTCGTGATCGTTGGAAGCCTGGGCCGGTGAGGCAGAGCAACACGCAGGAGCTGCAAAAAAAACACTGAGCCCCTGACCTGTTGCGCGTGGGTTTGCCTTTGAAGGTCTTCGATGCTGCCGTGTCCACGAACCTCCAAGTTTCTTTAAAATCCAGTGAAGCGACGACGACGACGACGAATCAAAAACTGAGGTGGCCACCACAGTTCCTTGCTTGGATCACGCTTCTTCACGTTCTTGATGTAGTCCAAAGCTTCCTTCAACCGCTGCACCCCAGTTTTGCAAGTGGGAGGACCCTTGCGCGCATCCGGGCTGTTCCTGAGCAAATGACTGTGTGGATGGCTAGGCGCAGATGTTTGATGGTTTTAACTCATGCTAGACTCGTCGGACCTAATGGTCAGTGACAAGCAGCTTTGCAATAAGCTGCCGCACGGACACTTTCTTCTTGGAGGGCAGCGGGAATTTGAAGGCGCCTCATCAAAAAAGGAGCCAATTGACTGGACTGGCCAAGTTCTTAGGCAAGCTGGGTCAATGACGTTTAGCTTTCTTGGTCTTGTAACCCGCAATCCAAAGTCTCTTCCGCTCAGTGGCCATTCCGTGACAAAGAGAATTCAAGACCTGACGCAGCTCAACTTAGGAAAATCACTGACGGACTCAACAACGTGACCCAACAACTGCAACTAACTGGACGCAAAGTCCTTGTGCTTCACGGTGTAGCCAGGCATCCGCAGCCTCAGACTTTTGGCAATCAATGACTAGACATTACGAATGAATTTAAATAGGACTGAGTGGTTCAGTCGAGTTACTTGGCCAAGACGTTGCCAAAGAACTTCTTGTGCTTGACAATGTCGGGCACCTGCTCGAGCAAGAAGGCATCCGGCTGGATCTTTGCGATCCTATTGGCAGCCTAGGCAAGCTTACAGCAGCGACACGGCGCTGACCAATCGTCAATTTCAATTGTTTCATTAAGTTAAGTTGTGGCAAGGAACGGTCATTTGTAGATCGCTTCGTTCATCGCTTTCTCCTCCACGTCTGCCTATCTTGCTATAGGGTTGGCAGGGCGCACCTGCCGAGTACACAACGGGGTTTGTCTGGCCCTTGACCTTCTTCAGAACATGTCCTGGCAGGTGTTTCCTGGCATCATCGGAAACAAAGGCTTTCGGGTGCAAGTTCGCGATGCGGTTGCGGAGAGCTGGCTCCGATTCCGAGGCATAGGCCAAGGTTGATGGCACGTTTGCTTTCCTGGCAGGAGAGACGCTAAGAACCCTTTGACGCAATGCGACTGGGTGACTGACTGGCAAGGACTCTTATACTAAATCATATTTTCGTTGTGTCTCAAACCCAACTCACACCTGCAAAGCTCTTTCAAAGGCTCCAATCCGGCGCAATCGGACATCAAGATGACGGGCATGGTTTCCGCCGCCCGTGCTTCAGAAACAAAACGCTGATCAGTCTGTGCCCCCCCCGCCGCACGTCACTGACTTGAGCATAAATATGCATAGATTGACATAATAAAGGCTGCATACCCTTGACATTGACTCTCCTGTAGCAAAAACTCATGACTGAAGTTCTCCTGGGCTAGCGGCTCGGCTAGTCCAAAAGGCGGGCAGACGAATCTGATGGCCTGGCAAGATCGTCGGTTCACTCCAAGCATTCATTTCCTGGGACGCCTGCCAGCCTTGTTGTCAAGGATCTCCGCTTGGCCTACCGTGCTTTGAATCATTGATTGCAACAAACACTTGCACAAAACAAGCAACATTCTAATGAAGAGCAAATGGAGACAATGACAAGTCAATGAGAATTTGAAGCTGAGAACAATAACAAATCAAGACAATGACAAAACAAATCAATGTCAATTAACGAGCAATGAGGCACCGCATTTTTCAACCCACGGGCTGAGGATTGCCGAGGAACCAGGTGACATCGCAGGAGATACAGTTCGACATGTATTTGTGAAACCTGTCGCCATATATGCCATATTTCAACTGACGAAAGCACGCCGCGGCAAACTTTAGTTGCCGGGCCACTGGAAGCGTCGCGACAATGCGTAAGGCCGGCCCAGTCTCATCAAGCTGTGCGTCTGCAAAAACCTCGTGCCTTAGTTGACATTGAATGAGTCACTGACGCGCCTATTTTTTGGGGCAAGTGTAATTGTTATTACGCCGACTGTCACAAAATTATGTCATAATTATTATGATACTGTCATTGTCGCGACGAATGCAACCTGAGGGCAGGATGGTGCGAAGGCCATTTGGCATATTGTGGGATGTCAAGACAGCCTCCTCATCGCCGATGTGTGGGGAAACTTGAGGCGGAGGTGGGTGAGCTCTCCACGGTGGAACGCAACCTGGTGGGCTGGTGGAACTGGTGGATGCCGCCTGTACTCGTCGTGCCTTAGACGGTGGCACTGGCTGGTCATCATCTGACTCGACCTCATAAACCTCAGCCTTGTCCTCTGTCTTGTCAGCATCGTCACGAACCAACCTTAGTTGCATTTTGTTATGATTACATGGCAATGAAGTTCGCAAAGAAGTTCAGACAACTTCAACTGCACACAAGCCAAGCGACGGCCAAGGCTTGCAGGTGTTTTCTTTCCAGAAGTTATCAAGGCATGCCCCCAACCAGTACACGTAGTCTGCTTCATTTCGCAGGTCCCGGTTCCGGCCAATGACCCTGAGCACGGTGTTCCGATAAAATGCCATTTGCCTTGGCTAGACAACTCTCAACCCGTCAGCTGTCAACTCAACCTATGTCTGGTTTTAAGACATTAAATTTTGCCTTCAAGGTACCGTGTCTGAAAAGAGTCACTGGAAGGTGACAAGAAGCTCTCACAGTCCTGGATGTCATGGGTCCAACTATCTGAGAGGGAGACGATGACAGGGCATACCCACACTCCGGTTTCCTCAACGGCTTGTCTAACGGGTCGCCAAAGAAGTGACAATCTGATCACAAACACTAACAGCACAAAGTTGACAATGACTGACAATGACGACACTGACAGTGTCCAAAGCACCCACAAGATGCTTGCGATCAGCATCACAAAGGCTCCAGTGCGATGATACCCAGCATTGCATGAAAGGAAGATCCTCAGGATATTCTCGTTGAATAAGTTCACGATCATCTGCACGACATCTTTGCATCGTCGGTGGCTGTAGACCTGCAACAAAAGCTGAAGCCACGGGCAAGAACACTCCCAGGACAATTTCTTTCAATTTCAACGTGCGTTTAAGATCGTTAAGCCCAGTCACTCCACGCCGCGTTTCGTGATGGGCGCAGCCGCTGTGACGGCCGCCCCAATAGTGGCCATCTTTGGTGTGGAAGAGGTGTTCTGCGAGGTCTATGTCGATTGTGGTCCAGTGATCCTTGAACTTTTTCCAGTAATGATGTGGCCTCGAGATTCTCCATCCGCAATCAAGGATCACATCAACCTCATCAGATGATGCTGATGCTGCTTTGTTGAAAGTTGGTCTCAAACAAACGCAAACAATTAAATTGAAACATACAAAAACTCAATGATGACGATATTCACGCCTGAGCCTTCTTGTCGTGTCGGGGCTTGGGTTTCCTAGCCCATCCAAAAATGATAACTTGCTGTGCCGGCGTTGACGACATGGCTTCACTCGGAGGAACTGTGCAAAAAGGCTAGTTCATCGTGGAAGAACAGTCAGTGTGTGTCATTAAAATGTCATTGAGTGCCACTTGCACTGCTTGAATGACTGAATGTCTTGAATGTCATTGCCAAACATCGTTCAGCCTCAAACATTTTGGCATGTGGTGAATGACAATGACAAAATCAAGGCACTCCAGAGTCAATGACAGCAAGTGGCCGAAGAGTCAAGCCGGCCTTTGTGAGGAGGAGGACGGGGCAGAACAGTCGTGCTCGTCAGAATCGGCCATGTTGAACACGCCTTGGCATCAAGGTGGCTCTGATGGAATCTGGCCATGGCAACTTACAGAACGCTTGTTATTATTCAGTCACTGACACTCTTTGCAAAGCGCCGCGACCGTAACTCCTGTCAAATGAAACTATATAATCACTGTATTATTATTGTCACATCCACTTAGCAAGCTTCAGCGTAACCGTTCTGCTTGTTTTGCAGTCCTGGTCCTGGAGGGTCCTGGTCTTCGCCCTGACATTGGAATTCCATGACATCAACTGACGGGAATGACAGGAATGAATATCTGGCCTGAGGAGGCTTCTCAATGAGTTTCATGGAGATGCTCAAAGTCTGGAACACCTGCATGGCCTGGCAATTGAGGTCAGAGACGAACAGAGCAGTACATGGAGGTCAGTGACAATTTCAAAAATAATAAACTAACATAATAAATTATACATGACAATTGTCCTCATCTTCGGTGATGTCTCGCTTCATCATGGACTCCACCAGCTGGATCGAGGTATCCAAGGTCACGTTGATTTTCTTCCTGGAGGTGTCGAATTAAGGAATGTGTGTGTCCAATGCGTGCGTCCAACGGCTGCGTCCTGACCAAGCTGACCACACACTTTTCGACCTTCTCGATGGCTTCGTGTAGATCCATCCGACCTGATCATCAATACTTAATGGATGCCAATGATGGCCAAGAGGGGATGTAGCTGAGGTCCAAGCACAAAATGACTGTGACTGGCACCAGGCAAGGACGGCTGCGGTGACAATGACTGACAAGGACAGCTGCGGTGACAATGACAAAGACAGCTGCGGTGACAACAATGACTGAGAAATCAAAAGCTTCCTATTCCTGTCGTGATTTATCCATGTCAAGACTTGGGTAAATCACGACGGGAAACTAACTTGCACCCAACTATTAAACTTAATGCCTGGACTTTTCAAAATAAATAAACCGAGAAATGAAAATTGATTTTAAACGTCGTGAAAATTTGGAACGACTCACGTCCTCATTTCCGGACTAAGTCAGAAAAAACTGGGAGGACTCAGGTTGAGTTGAAAAGCTGGCAGGTTGAGAAGCTGGGGGAAGGCATGTCACTGATCAATCACAGGTTGAGTTGACCAGACAAGCTGGCAGGCTCAGTCTGTTGAGTAGAGTCTGTTGCTGAGTAGCTGGGGGAAACAAAATCCCCCTTAACAGCCACCCAGAAGACGAAAAAACGGTCGGAAACCCGAGACATTCCGAGACGTTCCGGGGTCCTGGATTTTAGGCGTTGTGACTCGAGTTTCCGCTCGAAATTCGAAACAGATCGAGACATTCCGAGACATTCCGGGGCCCTGGATTTTCGGCGTTTTGATTCGAGTTTCCGCTCGACAGTTCGAAGCAGATTGAGCCACTCTGAGACGCCCCGGGTCCTTGAATTTTTCCATTTTATAGGATATACAGATATAAGCTCCCCGGTCAGAGTTTGCTTGGGCCGGGGGCATTCTCCGCTGTTCGCGGTTCGACCGCGCGATCGCTGCAGGCATTTTGGTGGATTAGCCTGCAGAACGGGAGTTGGCACCATGGCGAGCCAGGATGGGCAGCCGGACCGTATCAATTCGTGGCTGCACACAGGAGGCCGGCGGTCCTGCCGCCAAGCGTCTTCCTCGCGTCAAGCCTCCTCCCAGCGGTCCGGCCGCCAAGCACCCTCCCAACCCCGCCAGCCACCCCAGTTGCCGGCGTCGTTCCAGGCGTTGTCCTGTGCTGTGTCCCACCAGCGGCCCTGCCGCTGCCAAGCCGGCTCGTGCTCGGCCTCCTCCGCCCAGCGGCCCTGCCGCTGCCAGCTGGCCTCGTCCGCCCAGCGGTCCTGCCGCTCCTCCCAAGCCATGCGCGACGCGTCTCGAATTGCTCTGAACCAACACTTCTGCGCGTGCGTGCGGGTGGTGACTTTTTGTAATTTTGTATGTTATACGTTTTGCTAATTTTCGTCTTCAAAAATCGCACTTTCTCTGGAAAAAATAACTTCCAGTATATAACTTCCGGATATCTTCACGAAAAAATGAAAATCAATACTCTGAAAAACACCACTAAGTTATTAGTAAGTTATATCTTCACTATTACTTTAAAAGAAATCCATAACTTACTTATCCGGAACTTACGCAAGATATAGTGCTCTATAGTACACTATAGTGAACTAGTTCACTTTAACTTCAATAACTTCCGGGTCTCACCTTGTAGTAGTAGTAGTGGTGGTGTAGTAGTAGTAGTCGTAGTAGTAGTGGTAGTAGTAGTAGTATGTAGTAATAGTAGTAGTAGTAGCAGTGGTAGTAGTAGTAGTAGTAGTAGTATTACTAGTAGTAGTAGTAGTAGTAGTAGTCGTAGTAGAAGTAGTCGTGGTGGTAGTAGTAGTAGTATGTAGTAGTGGTGGTGGTAGTAGTAGTGGTAGTATGGGAGTAGTAGAAGTAGTATGGTAGTAGTATTAGTAGTAGTAGTAGTAGTAGTACTACTACTAGCTTTTGAAAGTCCGTAACACGGAAGTTTTGCACTCCAAACTTCCTTTGATCATGTCTGAATGTAATGCTTTACAGGAAAAATTGCTGAGATTGTGCTGGAGCTGGTGCTTAGCAAGAATTAGTTACACCTCAAAATTCCATTGATGGGCCAGTGGCAGTGGTCATTGCCTCCTACATCTCGTTAGCAAAGAAACACAATACACGGGGATGCATGGAAATGTCATGCGCCGGCAAAAGCCAGCCACCAACGGCTATGAAAGGGACCAAAGCCCAAAAGCCTGGTCAAATCCGGCTGGCAAAACAAATGCCCCAGAAGAGTCCATGAGATGTGAGCCCAATAGCAGGAGCTCACACTGACACTCACAAATTTCGGAAAAGCACCTGACTGGATTGAACAAATTTTCCAGGAAACAACGATCAAAGTCAGCCGAGTATCAATGTGAAATCCTCTGAATTGCAGGCCACACAAGCAAATCCGGGCATTCCATATGTCTGCGTCTCATCATAGACAGGTGAGAAGTAACCTTTCTTGCAACGACAGTCTTCCAATGCAACGGCTGGCGGCACAGACTCAGTGTTGTCCGGACATGCTTTGCACGCCGTCTGCCCCACCTGGAGACATGAAGTGCCCAAAAACTCCAAACATTGCGCGTACAATAGCAGCTGGAACCTATGTAAAACTACCTCGTATCACAAATCAATCGTTGTGCAATTCGTTCGCGGCTTGAAACTCATTTCCTCACTACCGCCACCTCGTCTTGATAGGAAGTCGATGGACAAAAAGTACAGCCTAATGGCCATTCGTCAGTGAAGCTTGTTGAATAAGTCCCTTTGGGGCACGGTTCGCATACATCAGTGTCCTGAGCACAAGAGACTGTAGGACTGTAGGAATTCCCAGATAAGCCCATAGTGGCACCCTGGGAGAATGCAAAAGATTGACCCATAGCTTGAAGCAAGAAACTTCTCCAATTCTGTAGTACCCCTCCTTGCCACAATATAGAAATGTCAAAACATAAACTTGAAACATACAGGTTGCAACATCAGAAAAAGGAGTCTACAAATCGGTAGCCTCTTCACATTGAGAAAGTTGTGTCGCCAAATACGGCACGCTCGATTCAGAAAGAGAGCCAACTGTCATTCTCACTTTCACCTCAGCCACGCTTACCGCATTTTGGACATTGAAAGCGACAAATGATAATGACTCAATCCAGGCAAGGCGCTTCCACAACCCTCAGCTGCTCGAACGAAAGTATCAGGGCAGGATCTGGAATTGAAACTAACAAACAAACACTGCCATAGCCAATACCAAAACACTAAGAAGCATTGCAATGGAACATCAACAAGCATGGCATGGTCCTGAGGTGAAACGGAAACAAGTCGCTATATTATATATCCCGATGCGAGTTGATGCCTGAACATGCCTAGGCTAGACAAATTCTTGTGCGCAAGTCCTAATCAATCAATGTCCACTCCATCCAACAGGTACATGGAGCCCCTCTTCGAGCTGGCTCGTTGCTGTTCAAATTTCTCCGAGATGCTCCGAAATGATTTTACCTCGAAGCTCACCATCCTCCGGTTCAGCTCGGGACGCCCTTCTGGCTGCGGACATGCCACACTTTACATAGGTGTTGTTCAGGACCTGCAATCGCTTGACGGTGCCTTCAATGGGTCAGTACCAGCAATCAAAGACCCCCCATTTGGCTCCACTCCTGGCAGAACTATATAAGACTGAGAGCGTCACTTGAATGTTGCAGGTCGCGCTTCCGACCGTGATGGTGGTGGCTGAGCCCAGCAGCTGCATCGCCGGAAGAGTCTCGGCCACCGAAAGTCGTCTCGGTCTCGAACTGTTGGGCACAAGCGCGGAGAGCTCAGTTTCACTCATGTGCTCGTCTATGCTCAGGCGCCTGGTTGTCACACAAGGGCAAGCGCACACGGGAATGTCTGTGTGCACCTTGGATTCAGAGGTTACCTTTTGGTATGTTTCCGAAGACATTTTTTTGCAGGGGCGTAAGGCTCATCGTACCCACCGTACGCAACGAAGCTACGGTACGATGTGGGTTGGGTGGACAGGTTTCGCTGGTTGGGGCCCTCTGCACTACTTAGGCTTCCCTTAAACTACCAAGGTTGCCGCGTGGCATGTGGCTTTCAGATGCTTTCAGTTCGTACGTTCGCTTCCCGAGTGTGTGGGCTAATGGAAAAACCAGTTGAAAGTTTCTTCAGGATTACGATGCAACGCTGCAACGTGCAACATATGGTGGTTGATCAAAATTCCTTCTTGCTGGAGGGCCATTCTTCGCGATAAAAAATAACATTCGCGAATCTTTCGCGAACTCCATGTTTAACTTTCGCGGGGGGTATATCCTCTGGAAGTTGTCTTGGTTTAGTGGTTCTACATAGCAGCCTAAGCACTTCCATCAAGCACCATTTTGGAGCTGCAGACGAGGTTGAGGTGTTACAAGGCAGATTGGCGAGAACTCAATCACCACCATTGGATGAATCAGCAGAACTGGTGGAGGATGAGCTGGAAGAGCTATCAACGGTCGTTGCGCTCATGTCTTGCTAGCTTGGGCAGGGGTCCACAAACAAAACAAGCCTGCTTTCGCGGAACTTTCGCGAATCTTTCGCCAAGAAAATGTCGCGTCATTGGTGGGTTTCTAGGCGCACAGCGTAACAACCAGTGGCAGCAGCACGAGGAGGAGTAGTAAGAAGTGGTAGTGGTAGTGGCAGTAGCAGGAACAGCAGCAGGAGCAGGAGCAGGAGCAGGAGCAATAGTAGTAGTAGTAGTAGTAGTAGTTGTTGTTGTTGTTGTTGTTGTTGTTGTTGTTGTTGTTGTTGTTGCTGCTCACACAGCACTATTGCAAATCACTGATGATAGTATCGCCTCTTCATGTATACAATATACATATGTGTATATATATAATAGAATAGACTGAAACTCTTTCGCAAATCTTTCGCCAGAAAAAACTAGACGACGGTTGGCCCGAGAGCGAGACATGTAATTGTCCAGCACTGTCGAAAAGATGTATAGAAAGAGAGAAAGAGAGGGTGGATGTGAAGGAGTGACAGTGTGATGCGCAGGTGCGATATAGATCTGTAGATGTATGGAGGTGGAGAGGTAGATCTGTGGATGTGAGCGTGCGAAGATGTAAATGCACAGAGACGAGAGAAAAGATATGTAGAAAGAAAGAAAGACAGGACAGATGTGAAGGAGCGACAGTGTGGATGTACAGATGTGATATAGATGTGCAGATGTGTGGGTGTAGTGAGGTGGAGAGGTAGATCTGCGGATGTGAGCGTGTGAAGATGTAAATGTAGAGAGGTGACGGGGTGTAGACGTAGGTGCGTCGATGCAACGGCAGTGCAACGTCAACCTTGTGCAAGCACAACTAGAACTGAAGAACGTGCATTTCACACTGAAGTCACTGAAGTTTCCACGGACAGGGCGACCTGAGAGTAAACGACGTCACGATCATGACAAGCGACTCGTGTATTCCAAACGAACATCGTTTGTCATGAAGGTGAAGTACACACATACTACTAACGTCACGATGACTCTTTTGTGGCAGCCACTTATGAGTAAGCAAAGTAGCTAAAATTTGTCAACCTCTCAAGAGAGCCGGGTGGTCGGGAAACATGACTCAGCTGCAGGGGCGCCAGAGCAGCCGCTAGACATAACTCAGCCGCGAGAGACGACTCATCCGCGTGTACTACAAAGTCGCCAGTTCTCAGCTTCCAGCTCCACAGCTTGCTCCGCGTACTACAGTTGTACTACAAAGTCGCCAGTTCTCATCT
>CAXAMN010024918.1:497955-558537 GCA_963970005.1 Durusdinium trenchii
CGCCAGTTCTCATCTTCCAGCTCCCCAGATACTCCGCGTACTAAAGTCGTACTAGAAAGTCGCCAGTTCTCATCTTCCAGCTCACGCACGATCTCCGCAGAGGGTTGCGCCGGACCGGGACAAATCGCACTCTCGCTGCATTTCGCGCCCTCGACACGCACGATCTCCGCAAACATTTTCGCCGGACCGGGACAAATCGCACTCTCCCCTGCACTTCGCGCCCTCGACACGCACGATCTCCGCAGAGGGTTGCCCCAGACCGGGTCAAAATCGCACTCTCGCCTGCCAGCATTTCGCGCACTCGACACGCACGATCTGCGCAGAGGGTTGCCCGCGACAAAGCCAAATCGCACTCTCGCCTGCATTTTGCGCACTCCACACGCACGATCCCCGCAGAGGGTTGTCCCGGACCGGGACAAATCGCACTCTCGCCTGCATTTCGCGCACTCGACACGCACGATCCCCGCAGAGGGTTGCCCGCGACCGGGACAAATCGCACTCTCGCCTGCATTTCGCCCCCTCGACACGCACGATCTCCGCAGAGGGTTGCGTTTCGTGGCGGTCCGGCGGCACTGCCCCAGGCCTTAAGAGAGAAAGTTAATTAGAGCGAGAGGTGAAGATGTGAGCTGTAGGCTGTGGATGTGAGGATGTGAAGATGAGCAGAGATGTAGATGTGCAGATGTGAAGATGAGCAGAGATGTAGATGTGTGAAGATGAAGATGAGCTGAGATGAGCAGAGATGTAGATGTGTGAAGATGATGAAGATGAGCAGAGATGTAGATGTGCAGATGTGAAGATGTATGAGACGTAGTTCTGCAGATGTTTTTTTACGAAGAACCCTTCGCAGGCGCTCTCGGGAATAACTTTTGCGAACTCGAGAAAAAACTTTCGCGGACAACTTAAGGAGGCTCTCAGTGGCATAGGCCTTATTTCGACCTTTCGATCGACTACCATATGCAATGCCGCTTCTCAGTGCTCTTTCTCCCTTAACTCGGAGCCCTGAATCCTTCAATCTCCCAAATCTTGTTCCCCGCCTTGCCACTCCATCAGCCAGCAGGCCCTCTGCCTTTGCCTGCCATACTATGCACGCCTCCTGTACAGGATCAAACACTATCAAACAAGTATGGGCAGCATGGGTGCACATGTGCTTTCAAAAATACATGAATATATCCAGGATCCTCAAAGCTGCCATTGGGTGCAAGAACATCTCTGTCTTCTGAGAAGGAGTTCCCAAAAATCTCGATCTCAACATATCCTGCAAAATCAGAACGTGCTGTCAGTATATAGTAGCGTGTAGTACTGGTGCAATATTAGTACAGTTTACTGGGTTCCAACTGTGATGCAGCATGTCGGGCAAGAAAAGCCTGCATCCAAGATAAGGTCTGGAGAGATCGTGCTTATGACTGGCCGTGGGAGGGTGAGCTTCCCTTGGCACGTGTTGCACGCACAAAGCACCCAGCTGACACGACAATAACTTAAGAAAAGCTTCACAGTATTCTCATTGTGCTTTCTACTCATGCCTACTCGTGCTTCGCCTACGGCCAGGTGACCCGCCAGCGCTTCGCTCCGGAGGTCACCAACTTGCAGGACGACACTCGGCTCGCTCGGCACGTCCCAAGCATCGAGGCAGCTGGTGATGGTGCACTCCCTGGGCCAAGCGATGGAGAAAAACATCGACGTTCATTCATGTTTGTTCTTTCCTTTTCCTTTCCTTGTCATACTCTTGAAAGGAACTTAGGCCTTTAGACCTTTAGAGCTGCCTTTGTCTTTTTTCGTTATTCCTTTGCTTTATTGCGTTCCAGAAGGCTGCAACTATCTGCAATGATCTGAAAACGTAATTGGGCTGATTATGGCCCATGAAGCTACACATATGTTGAGCACTTGGCGTGCTGTCATACCAAATGCTGCAGGGGACAGGCACCTACAAAAGAATATTACCTCAACAGCACTATGAGTCTATGAGCACTTTGTTTGAATTCCTGGTTCCGATGATGACCCGAATCGTAAACTCCCTAGCAGATTCTGGGCAGACTTGACATGGTAAACGTGAATCTGCAGTTTTGGGAGAGCTTCAGCGCTGCGGTGTCAGAGTCATACTTCATGCTGGAGCCTCAGCTCGAATCATGAACCCTGCTCCTATCTTCTTCCCCACCGGAAACACAGCAACGACGGAAACTAGTGGCGGAGCAAAATCCAAAGCTCAGTCCTGCTGAATTTGCATGTTCAACTTCCTCAAAGCAACATAGAGATATTTCAGCATCACCCCCTTGAAGCCAAAGCTTGTAGTCTTGCTCATCCACATAATCCATGTTCAAGTTCTCGAGGCTGGCATGCACAAGGCAGTGGAATGGCTGCCAGATCTATGGCAAAGAATGTCACTGAAACATGGTGCTGGTGCACATGGCCGTCGCACATGTCTTGTCACGCACCTCTACGTATTGTTTTCAACCTTTCATTGGACAAATTTTTCACAAGCTGAGCACACTTTGGGATATTTAAACCGTCCACGTAGAACACCGGATTTGAAAGGAGCACCTGAGCAAGTCTTCACTCCAAAACACACACAGAAACTAGAAATTTTAAAATGTTACTGCTGTAACATCCTTGAGGCCGAAACATTTTCAGTGTTGACCGTGTCCACTGTGTTGCCACTAGCGTCTAGTGTGAAAAGGGACGTCAAAGTCGGTGCCTCGTGGGGAACATTGGCCGTGTAAGTGGCAACAATTTGATCAAATTTAGATGCAGTACACGCTTAATCTATCAAGAAAAGTAGCACAGAGAAAGTTGTACCCTACAAACGTGCAAAGGTAGTGGATGCATCAGTAATAACAGCAAATCTCAAGAAGGATAGGGGAGAGAGACCAGAACGATCTGGAAAAGCGGCGGTGAGTCGAACGGGGCGCGCAATTCTGGGGGGAATGACACTGTGGGTTGCGAAACCCGTCACTTCAGCAGATGCAAGTTCACCATGCATCACGTGCCAACATATCACCACACCAGAAATTAGCATACCACACAACACATCACCCACGTAACATCATTGCATCACGGCCAGAAAACATTGCATCAACATGAAACCACAATGTCACTTCCAATAGTTGAGTCCTTTTACTGTAAAACTTCCACCTCCGGGGCGGCGTTTACCTAGCATATGATGCAATCAAACGATCAGAAAATATACCAACTCAATGATGTGTGAATACAAGTGTGCGTGTGCGCAGTACATTATATAGATATATTGAAAATGCTTGATACATCTTGATACAAAATGCCAAGCGTGCCGCCAACTTATTTGCGGAAAATGGTCAGCCAGGGCTCCGAAAAAATGATTGCCCCTGTGTGGTACACATCCGTTGCCAATTGCCAGAGCGTAGATGAAAAGTTTTTTATTTCCATCTCCTTGCTCATGTGAGAGCGGGAAGGGAGTGCAAGGAGCTGTGAATGCAACCAGGGACACGGTAGAATCAAACTAGCTCAATGTGATCAGCAATGCAGCAAGGGTCGACCACCAAGCTATCTGCTGACAACGGTGTAAGTGTCAATAAGCAAGACAGCCCAGCCCAGCCATCGCCGAATGTTTGCCTGTGGCACCATTTGAAAGGTTTGCTCGTTTCATTGCGATTGGGATTTGTTTGAAGACTGATGTCACTGCCAATCTGCGGGCAAGCCAAGTTGCTGCTCGCAGAACCCTGGTGTAGCCTGCTCAGTTCCAACCTTCCTCACACTCAAACGGATGAAGTCCTCCGGCGCTACCTGCAGAGCGACATGACAATTGAGTATCACTGTATCACGCCAAATGGATCCAAATGGTGACCTCTTATTTTCGCCTCGCTTCATCAAAGTAAAGCCAAACACCTGCTCAATGGTGCACGAGTAGTCCAAGATGGTCTACATATTGCCTTTTTGGGTGACGCTGCCAAAGGGCGGGCACCTTTGCACAAGTTGGGTTGGGTCAAGCATCTTGTCTTTCGGGGGGCCTTCCAAACAGCTTCGAAAGGGCTACTGAGGGCGAACGCATTGATTGGACCCGTCGCATGTTGAAACCCTAAAATCATGCCCAGTGCTGGCACCTTTCGCCTTCCAGCACCAAGAACCATCAATCAAACATAGCATGCTGGAAGCCAATGTGCCTGCGCAGATGTGGGGATGTTGTCCAATGCCTGACCATCGGGAGGACTGTCGCTCAAAAGGCTTGAAGCGGTCGAAGGATTTGTAGCGAAGAGTGTCGAAGCTCTTCTGTTTCCAAAAGCTTTTGTTGTGGCTTTTGTTTTGGTGTTAGGGTCTGCCAAAAAGTAATAATGCTCCAATTCAAGGTCAAGTGGCCACACTCAGACTTCTGGTGGAGTCAGCTTCTGTCAGGCTGAAGGACTTGGTTGCAATAGTGACCGTTGGGGTCTTGAAGGAAATCTTGTACTCCTTAGTTTCACTCTGGCGTTGAACATGCTTATAGTCCTGAGGACCCTGCAACCCAAGCAGCTGCCCTCTTGTCTAGTGACAGCTGAGTGTCCATATCGAACTCAGTTCCACCTTGGAATGGTGCTGAAAACGGCATGCTTAGCCTCTGGGGAAAGGCACGTCGAAATCGTGTGCAATGCTGGACTGCATGGTGGACCAGGCTAGGCATCCAAGAGTCTCATCGTCATCTTGACCTAGTTTTCACGAGGTGTGGTGTTCCTGTGACTTGGAAGTTGAGTCTAGAAATGCCATTGTTTCTGCCACGTGACAGGTAGAGAAAGACCTTGCCCTTCGATGGTGCACGTAATTGTGCCAACTATGTCTCCGATCCTAAGAGCGTTGCCGGCCTGTGCCAACAATAACAACCACTGCAACTGGCTAAACCTACAATCAAGACAAGTGGCCCGCCATCTGCCTCTACGGTCTGAGGGAAATAATTTGCTCCGCCAAGCGAAACAGTGATATCAGTTAGCACCGTCACTGGATCTTTTGCCATATCAAAAACGACAATGTCACCTGAGGGGCCGGGGCCCCGGTGCTTGATTGGGTGAGGGATCACAAAAAAATAAGTACAGCAACAATACCAAAAATTGGGATGGGGGTCCAAAAGAAGAAAGGGATCACACAAATATTCCCGGTAAACAATGAAAGGAAAAGGACAACAGCAGCAGGGAGGGCGGCCACAGGACCATGAAAGGATGATGATAATGATTGCATATGAATGCAACAAAATATCAAAATTTAGGCGAGGGTGTGCAATACTTGCTGTGTGGATATGGGATGGGGTGACCTTTAAAAGCCTGTCGTGGCAGCCCAGTGCATTGGTCAAAGTAGTGCAGATTTCATGGCGCCGAAGCGGGCTGCAAACCACAACAGCCACCAAAAGCTGAAGGCACCAGAAAATACATCATCATCGAAAACTGCACGCCATATTGCCCAATCAATGAGGGGCCCATCCACCACAGGACAGTGAAAGGATGCTTGCAACTGCGCGCAACACAAAATAAAAAAAAATTAGGCTTAGGTGCGCTCGATATTTTGTGAGAGCGATGGGTCCGGGGTTGACCTTTAGAAAATCTGTCGTGGTAGGCCCAGCTCGTTGACAAAAGTAGTGCAGATTTCGTGGCGCTGGAGGGGGGTTGGGGGGCAGGGCGCAGCGCCTCCCCCACAGAGCGAACCAAATATCAAAAGCCATCAGACTGAAAGGCACCATAAAAATAGATCACCATCGAAAACTACACACCCCATTGCCTCATCAATGAAGGGCACTCAAAAAGTGACGCAAGGACCAAGGCAACCGGGTAGCGCTGTGTTTTTTCGCAAACCTCGTGTTTTTGACCAACATTGACCAATTGACCGCGAGGCCGGCGGACCAGGAAAGGGACCAGGGACCAAAACACTAGGGCACCAAAGGACCAGGGGACCAATGGACTAGGGCACCAAAGGATCATGGGAGACCAAGGGCCTAGCCGACCACTAGACTCGAAGACTTTTTTTGATCTTTTACTTTGTTCTGTTTGATCGTGTTCTTTTGTTTCTGTTGATCCTTTACATTGTTTTTTGGATCCAAATGCCCGCTTGATTGCTCTAGTCTAGAGCAACTTGGAAAATATTTCAAATTTGAACATTGAACCGCTGCTGCTCAGGCTCCATTTGATGCCTCAACATCAGATCCAGCACCTGCCCCATCAGCCTTTTCGTCTCCAGTGATTGAATCCTTGACTGTGATCTTCAAAATTTCCAATTTGGTGTCCGTGAAGGCCACACTCACGACCTTGCAAGGGCGCTAAAAATTCAAAAGCTGTGCTGCAAAGCTGCAAAGCTCCAAAGCGGGAATGAGGCTTGGGCATAGTTTTGACAGTCGGCACCATCGTCGGAGTAGTAGTGAGCATGAGGGCATACAGTGATATTCATGTACTTGTACAGTATAGCGGTGTCATCCTGCACTTCATAAGAGAAGAAATGGTTGTCCTGCTGCGATTCATTGGTGAAGTTCCTTGGTGTCCACATATAAGGGTATGGTACCAGTCAGTTTACTTTTCCGAAAGGGACGGCTAAGGCATCCTAGTGGCATGGAGGCATAACTTGAAAGAGGGCTCACCTAAGTCGTGCAAATGAAGGCCATTAGCTCTCAAATGAAAGCGGTCGGACACAATGTATCAACTGGGTTCCCAAACACTGAAGTTCACTGTGGCGTTTGCCAATGCCCCAGCCTCCAACTCTGTACCGCCTGATTTTTGTGCTGCAATGCATCAGTAAGCAAAGAATACTTGCAATGCAATCAGGCAAGGCACAGGACCGCTCATATGTGGAGAGGAGGATGACGATGCCACTCTTGATTTGCTCATATGTTTGCGTCTCCCTCACCGGCGTGACATAATTGGTGACACAATTGGAAACTCAACAGAATTGAGTTACGTGCACGGTGCAGTACAGTTTCACTGAGTTGGAGTTCTTGAATTCATGCAAGATACGAGGATAATGTGACCTGAGGTGTGCAAGCAAATGGCACGCCATTGCGTTGCCAAAGCGGCAATAGAAAATGAACGAGAAACAGCACAACAGCTATCTCACACCTGGCAGTGAAAGAATCGGTCTGGTGTTCCGGCCTGTGTTCCATCAGGGCAGGTGATAGCTTTGAAAATGTTCACCGAGGTAAGGTCAGCGCCTTGCATCAATGCACGCCACACGAATGAACAAAGATTTGGCTATGGTTCACTAAGATTTGGCTATGGTGCGGGTGTCATCCATCGTTGTGAAGCCTGACATGCCAGTTTCGTTTCTTCAAGGCAATCGCATCCGCCGAATTACGAATTAAGATTTATTTACTCACAAGCAGCTGCTTCGCTATACATAAAAAGAAGCCAAGAACATGTCAAATTGTGAAGAAAAAAACTACCGATGATCATTGCACTTATTGCAAACAAGCGGCTGAAATTCTGGCAGTCTGAAGGGTAGTTGGCGCAAACAACAGGCACCCAAGATTTGCTTAGCTTCCATCCAGCGCAATTCAAGTTGTAGCTGCAGGGGGTAGTTCGTTCAAACCCATGATTACAAAAAAAAAACACAACACAATATGTTATACACCGGTTAGTTAGTGTGCACACATGTCTTTGCGGCAAGCGGAGACATACTTGTATATTGTCTATACATGCACGCAGTTACGTGCGTGTCTCCCCTGCTTCTTTCACATCACCGATCATTGACCACTCCAAAAACCATGCCACTGCGATCGCTGGCAAAGCTGGTCAGTTGGTCCTGCCAAAATACTAATAATTGATCATAATTGTCCCATTAAAATGTCTAGGAACATGTACAGTGATATTATATATATAGGCCAAAAACATGTCGCAAACCTCTAAATGAATATCGTCCTGTGCATCTGATCTTTGATTACCACCATCCTTTCTCAATTTTACAACGCCCCCAAAGCAATTTTTGTGTAGGCCGTTGTCCCTACTTTATCCAGCTCTCACTTTAAAGCTGTTCTAGGCAAACTTTTGGCTTTTGGAGCAATCCCAGGTTTAAAAACACCTGGCTGTTGATAAGATAATTGGCTCCGGGTGACTAGTGGGGCATCCCTCAGCCACGATACGTTGTGGTGGTTATGCTTGGTGTTGTCATGTGTGTCATTGTTTGTTGTGTGTCACGTCGGGCCACTGGCGGGACACTTGGTGTTTATGTAATAAATAAACAATTATATTACTATATTTAGATTGTTTGACGTTGTGGTTGTATGTGGGCACGTGTCATTGTGCGTTGTCTGTTGTTTTCTTTGTCATTGGACTGGCCAGGTACTGGCGGTACTGGCTGATGCCCGGCAGCAGCAAAGGTCACGATAGGATAGGGTTGTTTGTATTCGTTGTGGGTACGCTTGCGTTTGGTGTTGTCATTCTCTGTCGAATTGTTTGTTGCACGCGGGCACACTTTGAATGCCACAGCTTTTACAGAAAAGACCAACAAAAGGAAAGGACAAGGAAGAGGAAAAAGGAACAGGAAACACATGGTAAAGAACAAGACATGGAAGCAGAAAGGAAAAAGGAACACAAAAAAGGAAACAGGAAAAATATAAAGGCACAAGAAACATATAGGTAAAGACCAAAAAACAACATGATACAGGAAACATAAAAAAAGCAAAAAGAGAGGACAAGGAAAAGGAACAAGGAAAAGGAGACAATGGCTAAGACCGGGACATGGTAGCAGAAAGCACAAGGAAGGAGAAAGGAAACAGAAAAGGAAAAGAGGACAGGATGCCGTCCCCAAAATGTTATTAGCCAACAGAAATGAACAGTTAGAATTCTAGGGTCTGGCCAGTTAGAATGCTGATCCACATATATATACATATATATATACATGCGCATATATATATATAGTATAGACATAAAACAAAATGCTACCATGTTTTTTGAAGCAACACCTTCTTGGAAATATAAAATCCTTTTGTGCAGTAGAGGCAGTCCATGCCCGGCGGTGCAAGATGGCATTCCAACTTCCGGTCCGTCGGTATATTGGGGAAATCATTGCAACACCCAAAGCCCAATGAAACACCAAAGCAGCGCTAAATCTGGTACCAGTACGGTAAGGTTCAATCATTCCGCCAAAATTCATAGTTCACCAAAAGGCAAGCCAAAAAGCAGCGTGCAGGAAAGAACGCCAATGTGGCCACATGCCTGCACCTCGAAGGTTCACCCGTGACTGGCTGCTTTGAGCATTGCCACTGCGGCGGCTGCATGCTAAACACCTTTTGTTTCTTGTGGCCATTACTGCCACAGCACAAACAGCCCGCGAGGCGAGGACCTTTGTTGTGCTTGCATGCTGCCGCCCTACGCGTTGGAGATTTGTTACATAGCGGCAAATAAAGTGCCAAAGCACAGGCCACTGCCAAGTGCACGACTTCACACAGTCGGTGAAGGTGAGGGATCTCATCTTTCCACCGAGCGGCTGGCTTCACAACATGTGTTTGATGCCCTTGGGCAGTTGGCGGTTGCATAGCGCAGTTGCTCGTGCTAGGTCTGCACATGATACATCCCCAGTGAAAAGGCAGTGCGGCTGTTCCTGTTTCTAGGATGGAGGCCATCGCTACTAGGTTGGAGGCCATCGCTAATGCCTGACAGCAACCAAGGGGCATATCTACTTACTACGATGATCGATCGGCATTTAGCACGCAACAGGATGCGATGGGCTGAAAGGGAGATGCACACGAGGCAGTTGGCAACTTGATCTCTCATATTGTCTGTCGAGGACCCCTGTTGAACACACGTCAATCCTGCACAACTAAGGTCCATCCACCACCCAAACCCCGACGACAAGCCAGCATGAAAACTGAAATCAGCAGGAGTCTTTCAGATCGCACCTCTTGCTGGGAACCAATCCTGTGACTGTGAACTCCAAATTGGCCTCATCGTACACGGTATACTCACCAAGAGTCCTGAAATTGCAGCAGCCCTGCTTTCTCGAACTGCGCCGTCAAATTCAATTTCTAATTTGAATTTGTCCTGGTCTCATCGCTGGCATAAATCACTGATCGAAATTGACCAGTGTCAATGCGGCCAGTTGCCAGCAAAGGGGGTTCATCGGGGCTCACGGGCATTACAGTGCCTCAGTCTTCATCTGCAAATCCAAAAATGCCCTTGTTACTAGCAGTTTCTTGTTACTACTAGTCATGCCCTTGTTACTAGCAATGACCTGCAATCATGACGCTTCTTCAAAGGACGAATGCAGTTTTATCAGATTTATAGTTACATGATGCCCCCAACTCCTGTGGCAACGGCCGGAGTTTGGAATGAATCTTCCACTTTTTTTAAAAATACAGCAACTTCAGCAATCAAGTGGCTGGGCACACATGACATGAGCAAACATACATGCAACAAGCTGCCGAACGAGACTGACAATGCACCTTCCAAGTTTCTGCTTGTGTCCCCTGCCCCTATGCTGAAGCACGACAGTCCACTGCTTCACCAAGTCACGCGACTGTTGAAGAAAGCCTTAAGTTTTACACCCCTCCCCGCAAATAACATATTATACAACCGCTTTCCGAAATTGCTTGCATCCGAGGCATTCAGGGTATGGTGGAGGTGAGGCACTATGTTGCTATATCAAGTGACATCCGGCACACCACCCCGCCCACTATGTTTGCGCAAACCAAGGCACAATTGATCTGAGAGGCAAGGTCGTACTGCACCTAAGCAGAGCTGTTCTTGATGGACAGGAAAAAACACTAGAACAGTTCCTGCATAATTACTGTGCTTTCGGCTCGGCACGGCGGACCAAAGAGTCCGCATCTTCGTGAAAGGTCAACACTTGACATGAACACGTGAGTTGCTGCAAGGTTTTTCAGCATGAGAAGAACCATGAAAGCAAACCAAAACGAAGAAACAAACGAACAAACACACAAACCCTCTTATGTTGCAATGTGGAAGCAATGAAGGTCACTGACACACCATCATCAGTTAGTTCCTAATGGCCCACTTCAATTTGGACAAACAAGCAGGACATGAAGGATTGTTTTTCGTTGGTGCTCAATGAAACTGAATGTTTTGACGAATGCTGCTGCGTAAACACCGGCGCTCCTCACTTGCATCAATTTTCTGCAAGACCTTCCGGACAGGAGAGGGATCAATGTAGCTGAAGTTCCACCTTGGAAAGGGACACATTCACGTCTATATACATTCGAACAGTGCGACGGAAAATGTGTCTGAATTTGATTGTGCGGGTTGACGGATTTACTCGGGTTTACGCGGGCTTACGGGTTTATGCTGGTTTGCGCGGGTTTACGGGTTTACACAGGTTTACGCGGGTTTACGGGCTCATACGTGTTTACGCGGGGTTACAGGTTTGCGCGTGCTTTTGTGGGCTTAGAGATTTGTGCCTGTTTGCATGTCCCCACTGTGTCTACCTGATTTGCAGAGCGTAGTCGGACTACCATGTCTTTGATAGCGCAATCATGTGATGTTCTGGGAAGGCTGCGTGCAGCAGTGCATGGCTACAGTAAAAACAACCCATCTCCCAACATGTGAAGCAATATTTTATTGTATTACTTGGCACACACCCAACAGCCAATGACAAGTATGTTTACGCGGGCTTTATCCTCTTAGATAGGTCAACTTGCACGTTGCACGTCTTTGATATTCAAAATCAAATATTGAAAGTTGCCCAAACTGAGCCCAAACCTTTGCCCAACTGACTGACCCTTAAAGGGTTACTGTATCGTAGCTGAGTTTTTCCCAGAACACGCTCTCAAGTGACCTGCCTTTTTTTAAGTACGGGCGCCCATTATCATTTCGAGCGCCGTGCATGCTCAGAGCCTCAGGGCCAATTAGGATCTCAAAGCTTGAAGCAACCAAGTGAAAGACCTGGCAAAGGCTCAGGTGATTTTGGTTGTTGTTCGGAACAGGAAATTTATATACATACCTGTGAGTCCTAGGTGTGCATAATCTATATATATATATAGGTTGTTAAAATTCGTTTATGTTTTTGTTGTTTTTGGGGACACGAAGCGGATAAATTGTTTGCGGGCACTTTGTTGTTTCAATAAATTATGTTTTTTTTAATGTTTTTTGGGGCACGAAGCGGACACATTGTTTGCGAGCACATTGTGTTCGATGAAATTGATCACTGACATCAAGTGGTTACAGCTTCAGAGTTTGGAGGAAGCACCTCATTTTACAGTCTACAGTGATTTGCCCCATTATTTAACATATTTCAACCTCACTCCACATGGCTTATCAACCCTTATTGTCTTACAACAACATTATCAAAAACTTGAAAGCATCTATTGTGTCACTGTTGGCTTGGACATGCCATGATCACTGCCAGCGAGGACGCTTGACAGGTTCCTGCGGCATGTTTACTTTCATCGTTGTTACATTTTGCTTCAAGGATGAAAAGACTTTGCACCTACGATCGTCAAACACAATCTTTCGATTGCGTTTTGAAGGTTCAAAGTTACCTTCAGTTGCCGGAGCTTGGGGTCAAGGCGAAGATGCTCGAGGCTGACGCGTCGACCCGGCAGCTTGCCAGGGAGAAGGGCTGGCTGACAGTGTGGAAGGATGAGAGTAATACTGGCGTCTCGTGCCCTGCGCAAGTCCAGGTGCTGGAAATAATGGCACAATGGTGGTTGCTACAAACCCATCGACAGGGTCAGAAAGGAAACCCAAAATCCGCCCGAAGGTGCCGAGGCGTTTTTATAAGGCACGCGTTATACCGCAAGTACCGCAAGTACTATAGCTTTTGCTAGGGGGGGGGGCATTTTCGCTCTAGAATCCTATGTTTTTCACGTTTTTTGGAACCGGCTTAAAGTGCTGGAAGATAAACTCGTGCTAATTGTTGCTATCTTGAAGCCCCTAGTGATGCAAGAAATGCAATTTTCTGCTTTGCATCATCTGCATCATCTGGACATTTGGCTGAACAGGTTCCCCTAACAGGGCTCAACATAGCTTCCATATTGCGTAACATAGCCCTACAAGTCACTATCTAACGGACGTGTCTGCGAGATAGGGACTTGAACGTCCGGGCACGTGGCTGGTCAGGAGCAGAGATAAGCAGATCAGGTCCAGGAACGGTAACATTATCTCACGAGCATAGCTCCCATATGGTCTCAAGTATGCTTCCCCGAGATAGGTACTTGAACGTCGTAAACATGGCCCAACGAAGGCTCAAAGGGACTGGAATAGAGTGAAGATATTGCCTAACATAGCCCTAGAAGTCACTATCTAAAGGTAGTGTCTGCGAGATAGGGACTTGAACGTCGTAAACTGGAATAAAAAACACCCCCTAACGTGGCCAAACATAGCTTTCATATTACCTGACACGTTGGGCCATGTTAAATCCCTATCTCGAAACATGGAATCTATGCTCGGCCACGTTGGGGAGGGGGGGGGGCACTTCCGGGGCTATGTTCGGTGGAAATATTGGCCCCTTCCATGCGGTGCGGGCGGTGCGAAGCGACGTGAATACGATACTTTTCTTTGTGGGGTGGGGTGTGTGTGTTTCCAACTTTGTGGATGGCCCTGGCAGATTGAGACTTGTTGCATCTTGTTGCGTTGCAACCCTGACAGGTCCACATCGGGCGTAGCCTTAGCGCTTTGGAGCCACACGTCGCAGTGGTGCAAGTAGACTCTTCGGGGATGAACAAGTTGTTCTCGCGCGGAGTTCGTCACTGGCTGAGTGGAGCAGAACGTCCAAAGGCTGCTTCCTTTATTGTTTTAGCGCATTTTGCAAACATGTTTGCCATTAGCGAGTTTTTTGCTAAAAGACCAACATTTTGAGGATCCTGCGCTGGACGACCTTTGGGACGCGCGTGCAAGACACAAAAAAGATCAAAAAAGGATTACGCAGGGAGTGGGAGAACAAACCAAACACCTCTGGTATCATTTTTTTGAAACGGCCGTTTTCATCACCACCGGTAATCTTTTATGTTTTTCCAGCAGGCAGCGGAAGCTCTGCATAGGTGCAGGTATAGAAGCAAAAAATCAAAAAAGGAGGATGCGTGCCTTAGCTTTCTTCTTTCCAGCTTCACGTAGGTGCACTTTGATTTTTAAATTGCATCCCCCTCGCTTCTTCAATATCGCCTGGAGGCGCGAGCTTCCATTTTGCTTATGCTCTCTTGTCAGGTTCAAGATGTTCCTAGTCTCTCAAACAAAAGGAACTGTTTTTTGTTGTCTGTGAGAGTTGACCTTCACTCCATGTTCATCAAGCACGAGTCAAGATCGAGTTCCTCAATCGTGGCTTCAAGATCAGCCTTTTTCGGATTCAGACTCACATTCATTGATTGGAGTATCCTTTGCGATGTCATCAACCAGCAATCTATAGGTCAGGAGATCCTTTCATCGTCCATGGGAACAGGTGGAAGTTCGCATTGGGGCTCATAGTCTTCCAAGTTGTTTGGGTCATATTGCCGTCGAAATCCGTCGAAGCATGCGATGTCAGCCATTTAAGGTAGACTTCCCAATTGCTCTTGTCTTGGGCATGTAGATGGTGACTTGCAAGGTTCAGCAGTCAGGTTGTCCGGCTGCTCTTCATGTTCATGTGGCTCATCGTCGCCCATGTCGGAGATACTCCTGGTGAAGCAACAGGCCGCACAGGCCCACTTTGAAACATCCTCTGTCTGGTCGAGCTCAAATTCAGTTTGTTGTGTCGAAATTGTTGGCCTCAGGGGTGTGCTGAGCAGCGCAAGAGCTGGTTACGCATCAGAACCCGCTCTATACACCGTCAGATCTTCAGGAACATGGAGATGACCAGGACCGACACAGCGGGGTCAAACAGACTTCTTGGCTCACTAGGTGCAAATGGGCGGTCGAAAAGTGGGGTCCTTGTGTTTCTTATGGTTTCTTCAGCCTTCTGGCGTTGTTGCGCCAGACGGACACACCAGCAGGCATGGAGGCAACGGTCCGCACATCTTCATTGGAGAGGTGATAGTCTTTGCCATAGCACCGTTGGAATGAAGGGTAGCCATTTGAGGCGGTAAATTGATGGTATTTAAATGTGAGCTTATGTGAGCTTGTGTAGTGAGCTGGACGCCAATGTCGCTGTGTAGTGTCGCTTTTTTGGCTTGTCCATAAGTGACTTGGTCGCTAGACCTTCACCTCACATCATCAGAGCTTATGTGGGGGGTTTTGCCCCCAGTCCCCAGGGCAGATGTTCATGTAGGAAACCGTGTTGGAAGTCATGTAGTGCTTGGCTCCTTTTTTGACCACCGTTTTTCCTTCACTCCGGGATTTGTTTCAAGCAGCTTTCCAGTCAGCATATGCGCTGGACAAAGTCTAGTCTATGAGTCTATGACCGCAAATCTTGCATGGCACATACTCTTTCATATTGGCAGCAACAGCTTTTCCTCGACAGTACTTGTTTGTATGGAAACAATGTCCATTCGGACAGCAATAAATGCGCTGCACAACCCTGCTTCTCATCTCAGGTGGCTGTGTGTTTTTCTCCCGCTGCAACTCTTCGATCCTTTGTTGTAGTTCTGCGATTGTTCTTTTTGCCCTCTCGAGTTCGTCAGGCTCACAGAAGGCAGGAACTGAATCCGCACCACCAGAGTCTTTGTCGCGAACACGAACTAAGTTCACCCTTTTTCGCCGGCGTCTTGCAGAGCATGAGCGGTATTGGCCACAATCTATTCACTCACATCAACTCCAACGACCTCCCAAGCCTTGTAAGGTTGCAGCAGGCGGTACATTGTCGGAAGAGACACCACCAGGCCAAAGAGCCTGGCAAGCTGCACACTTGCAGTTCTTCGCCATCTCAGTCTTCAATCCAGCTAGCCAAGCAGTATGCGAGAGATGGATGAGGTTCCAATTGGTTGGATGTGGAGCTTGTCCAACTTGGTTTGCCATTGATCACGCTCTGCTTGGGCGCTCGTTGCTCCGAAGGGCTCAGGGCCCATAGCTTTTGCAGGAGTTTCTCGACCATCTGGCGCAAATAGATCACCATGAGATTGGTGGAGTGGTGGACATTCTTCTGAGAGGCGGTGGCTTTCAGGAAGTAGAGCTTGGGGTTCAGACGCTTCAGGATGAAGAATGCCACCGCGTAGTGCTTGAAGATTGGATCCCACAAGGGATGGGTTGTCAAAGCGGAAACGTCGGGAAACGTAGCGCAAACGTTCGCAAAGCCATTGCCGGACAGTGGAAGTCACCATGCGAAGTGGATAGCGTGCGGGGGGCAGCATTTCTTTTGCAGAAGAACTCACGCTGTCGAGGCCTTGACCAACAGCTAGCAAAGCCCTTGATCCCAGCCAGGGATATGTCCACTTCGGGAACAAAGTCCTTAGCGAGGAGTTCCCTTCTCTCAGGCGTGCTGTAGTTGAGGTTAGTGAACTTGGACCATTATGCGCAGGGCAACGAGAGCTAAATTTTCTTTGGCCGGCGTTGACGTTGTCCTTTAGTGGCAGCTGAATGCAAAGCCACCCCAAGACTACAAGCAATGGCTCATGCTTCATGAGTGACATCTCCATACTTTGAAACTGTTCATCACCCTGCATCTTGGCCAGAAAATGTTTATTGACAAATTTCGTTTCCAATTAATTTACAAGGGTTAACATATTCTATTTTTGCGCTTTGTTTTTTAGAATCCTTTCTTGTCCATGATGAAGGTCTTGCGTCGAATCTGCGATTGAGCTCACATCGCAGGATGCGAAGACAAAAGTCTGGCCCTCACCTTTCAGGATGGTTGTACCTCAGCATCATTCAAGGAGATGGCTTTCCCCTGGAGCTTCCACGTGCACCAGGTTGGCGCCATGTAGATCACTTCACCTTTTGCAGCAGGAGGTCTACTCACCACTGGAAGCGTTCGGTTTGCTTGTCCTATTGCAAATCTCGGAAGCGGACAAAAAATGCGCGCGGTGCGCCTCCATGACTCTATGTCAACATTCATGACTCATGAGCAGGTCGTCTGGTCGACGTAGATCGCCCGAGCCTGACATCGCCCCCGGCATGCCTGTATCGTTCTTGCATCGAATGCCCCGTTCAAAGTTCGTCAATGTTCTCGCAGATCTCTGCCCACCCTTGAGCTTCTTGAAGTTGAGCGCCACATCGATTAAATTTATCAACATGAACGCCAACAGATCCCAGCAGTGTTGGGGATCCACGTCTTCTTCTTCCAGTCTTGGAGAGCCATACCTAGACGCAGCGCTCGGACGTCAAAGGGACGGGCTGTTGTCGAGCTATGTGTTCTTGAAGGCTTTAGGATGGAGTCTTGACTGTTCATTGATTGGAGTATCCTCTTGCGATGTCACCAATCCGTTCTCTAGTGATCTATAGATCAGCTGAGGCGGTCATTGCCTGACTCAACCTGCCCAGCACTCCTTGTGAGTCCGTGCACACTGAGCTGGATGCCAATGTTGCTGTCACGAACCGCAACCTGAGGTTTTGGCTTGTCCATAAGTGATTTGGCAAACCGCATCATCAGCGGAGCTTTCACCCTTCATCGCCTGCACCTTCCAGAGCATGAGCGGTATTAGGTACAAAATAACTCCAACGACCTCCCTTGCAGTTCTTCGCCATCTCAGTCTTCCATCCAGGGCTCATAGGTCTTTCAGGAGCTTTTTGGTCATTTTGGCTTTCAGGAAGTAGAGCTTGGGGTTGAATATGCTAGAGGATGAGGATTGCCACCGCGCAGTGCTTGAAGATTGAGTCGGACAAGGGACGGGTTGTCACGCACGTTTGCGCAAGCGGAAACGTTGGGAAACGTAGCGCAAGCGTTCACGAAGCTATTCTCGGACAGTGGAAGTCGCTATGCGGGGCGGGGGGGCAGCGTTTCTTTTGCAGAAGCCATCTTTCTTGCTCATCTTTCATGTTATAGCAGATTCCATCACTTCGACAAGGAAGCCAGTCGAACTCACGCTGCCCACCCCCCAATAGATCTCAAGGTCGGGGTCATGGTCGACAGCTTCTGGTGCAAAGTCCTTAGCGAGGAGTTCCCTGTAGTTGAGGTTAGTGAACTTGGACCATTATGCGCAGGGCAACGAGAGCTAAATTTTCTTTGGCCGGCGTTGACGTTGTCCTTTAGTGGCAGCTGAATGCAAATCCACCCCAAGACTACAAGCAATGGCTCATGTTTCATGAGTGACATCTCCATACTTTGAAACTATTCATCACCCTGCATCTTGGCCAGATACCTTTTCTTCACAATTTTTAGTTCCAGTTTACAAAGTTTTTAAACTTTTTTGTGATTTGTTATTTGGAATTCTTTCTTTGGAGATTTTGTTAAAACAAACGGCTTTGAACATATACACACATATAAATCATATTTACACCCCTTGGACTTAAAGGGATGGCTTGGACATGTTTGGGCATACGGGTTGTACAGTGACAAGACGCTGCGCATGACCTCTTTAAAACTACAGGTTGTTTCTTGACCTCTATAGAATATTCAAGAATTGATGACTGTGACAATGACAAAGAAAAGGATGTTCACCTCACTAGAGTTGCTTCTAAGGTCTGGCAACCAAACCACATCTCGTAATAGGACTTTACAATGCAAACTCTATAGAATTGCAGGGCTCAGGGCATCCTCGAACACACGTTGTCCAATTTTTGGTAGTATGGCACCTTTCAAAAGGCAGGCTTGGGTAGCAAAATCTGACTACTTTGGTTCCAGCACATGTACACACACCTATTCCTGGCTGAAAGCTACAACAAGTCGATTCTATAGCAATCTCAACATGATGATTGAACAAAGTCACCTTTATAGACTACATGCGCTCTCTCTCCCACTCAGTTCTATTCACTCCCAACCCTAGCTAAGTAGAGTAAACTTGTTCCCCACCTGTCAGGTGAGGGTTGTTAGATTGATTCAATTCAATGGCCGGACCTCAACCGCCAGCCCCTGACAGCAGTCACCCACCGGACCTCAACTGCCAGCTCCGGACCTCAACCGCCAGCCCCCTACGGCAGTGTCCCCCGCCGGACCTCAACCGCGAGTCAGAAGATATGCCAGAAAGAATGCCAAAACATTGTGGCAATACATACCGAAAATCTTGTCCAATTGAAATGTAATGGTTGGGATCACTCGAAGTCAAGTATTTTTTTTTCGGGCTGGGCATGCCCAAGCTAAGGCCCATCAATGAACGCCAGCAGGATGAAATTGTTCTCCTCCCCTCTCCTAGCGCATTATCTGATAATATAGAACATCTACAGTATAGGTTTGAGGCCCTTGGCATGTCAAATCCTATGCTTGCTCCACTATGTCATCAGGATTGAAAAGATCTGTTGGTCAACTCATACAGCCCCTATAGAATTGAGGCTCCTCCTCTCCCTATAAAATCAAAGCCAGACCACATCCCAACATGGGCAGCTCATTCTGGCTGAAAAAAGGTTGCTTTGCGATGGTACCTTCATTGATTTTGCAGAGTAAATATCAAGGGGTATGCATATTCCCGTTCTTGAACATCTGTCAAAATGTTATATATATATATATATTGAAGATATGAGTTTCTCAAAGCGTGGGAACCCTGAGGTCTCCAGGGCACCCCATTCGGAAAAACAACTCACAATGGCGTGCCCCGAAAGCCATGACTTAGCCCGAAGCAGAGCACAACAATGCCCAATCCAAAGCCAGATTTGAAAGGCGCAAACCACGGTTCCATCTCTCGCGCCACCAGGTTCCAGACATGAGCTAATGCATTCGAGAATTGAAAGGGGGCCAACCAATGGCCAAAACACGGACCTCCAAGGTCCACCGCGCGTCCGCGCCCAAACTGCTTTTCCGCTCGAGCCCCGCCCTTCCGGGGTGACGTGTCAAAGGTTCATGACATGCGACCTCATGCGCACATCCCCCACACTTCCTGAACCTTTGGCTCATTGAAGTGGAGGATATCTTACAACCTCATCTTCTGCGTCCCAGGGCCAGTTGTGCTTGCTCGCCAACTTCTTCAACTGGCACACAAAGGCAGCTTCTTGCCCTTCCATCTCCTTGATCTTCTGCTCGAGGATCCGCTTATGGACCTTCTTGCCAGCCTCGAACTTTGGATCCCGCCAATGCTGTCGCTGTGCGAAGAAATGAAGCAAGATCTTCGGCGCTCCAAACTTTGTCAGCGCATCGCCCAATTGGGCGTTGCCATTCACCGGTCACCCATTTGAGCTGGGTTTTGGCTTTCACAGCCTGGGACACAGCGAGCGTCAGCTCGTATCCTGCCCTGCTATCTCTCAAGCCATGGAGAGAGCTCATGTTCCTGGTCATCGCGTCAAAGATCCCCTTGGAATCCATGACCAAGGCACCAGCCACCTCTTGCACCGCCAGGTGAAGATCTCCTCGTCGAAGTTCAACTCCACCAAGCTCTGCCAAGAGCATCCGAACCGCATGGTTCTGGTCTTCTCCAAGCGTAATCGCCTGGACCTCTGCGCCATTCGAACCAAGGCACTCGCGGCGTTTTGCCACTCTTCCTTTGAACCAGAGCCACCTGCGTCTCGATCCCTTGCAGGATCTCCTTAGGCGCTATGCCCGAAAGGATGCCCAAGGTGCTTGACCGGTCCGGCCGGTTATGCTGGCTGGCATCAGCCCAGGTGATCACGGCCAAGTCCTGGATCTTCTCCACCTGCCATGAAGATGGAAACAAAAGACCTTGTCCAGCGTCTCTCCTCATCTCGCGAATCAGCTTGTTGGTCTTATAAAGAGTCTCAATCGTGCCACGGCTGATCTCACTCAAAAGAAGGGAGATCTCCGCCAAAAACTGCGGACCAGTTTGAGTGCTCCTCCAACTCATGGTACCAAGCGCTCCGCGAAGCTGAGAAACCTCTTGGCCAGTCAGTGGCGTTTGCCTCGCCTTGGACTTGTCGATCTCGATCTCCTCAAGCCATTTCAAGGAATAGGCCTCTTGGTTCAGAACGATGCTGAAGTCCTTGCCCTGCTTGATCAAACAACCTGCGAAATCAAATTGCTCAGTCTCCCACTTTCCCCATCGGAAGGCCTCGTTCAGGATCTTCTCTCTGCTCATGTAGTAGGCCGACTCGGGGTGACCTGCTAGCAGGAAGTCGTCCACGTGCAATCCAGCAAGTCCCACCAGGACCTTATAGCCGTTGCCGTCGGTCTCAAACAGGGAGAAAAGGCATTTGTCGCCACGGAGCTGAACCCATCCAGAAGCAACCAACACTTCAACACACCGCTCATACCATCATTTCCTCAAAGCATGGGCGAGACCATAGAATGCCTGCTGCACCCGAAGAGCTCGAAGGTCGCCAGGCGGTGCTCCAAAAAGAGCAGAAAGCTCTGGCGTCGCCAAGACATTCAACTCCTCCTGCTCCAAGCTCGTGTTGGTCTGCAAGAAAGCAGATGTGACATCACCTGCTTTGACGGTCATCTTCATCGATGCCGCGACCGTCAGCAGCAGGTGCCTCCCCACCTTCGACATTGTTGGGCTCGCAGTCTCAACCTCCGTGAGATTGTGGGCTTGGAAGCCCAATACCACCAAGCGGGCCTTAGCCGACCCATCACCCTTGCGGGTGAGCACCCAGCGCATCTGCATCAACTGAGCTGGATCTAGGCGGGCATGTTCCTCCTCCGTCAGGTTGCGCAAGGCTCTCGAGATGGAGACTTGTGAGAGCTCTTTTGCCATCGCTAGATCGAACTCCTTCTTCTCACATAGAGGCAGGCGCTTCCAGTCGATCTCTTTGCCTTTCTCAGCCATTTTCTTGCTCAACCAAATGGCCCCTCTCCGCCTGTTCTTGTTCTTTGCCAACCAGTCGAAGTCATTCTCGTCAATGTCCAAGGTGATCGCGATGAAGGTCTCCTTCTCCTCACTTGCTGCCTCGTCAGGCCGCGATCCACCATGCCCTTCATCAGGTTGGAGTTCCTCAGAGCCATCAGATTCTTCATCAGACGGAGTTGAAGAGGTAGAAGAACTCGACGATGAAGCCTGCTCTTCGCCCTGCGTTGGAGCTCGTCGGCCATCATAGAGGTCATACATGAAAGTCTGCCCCTCGCGGTCTTGATGGTGCCCTTCATGTCCTCCAGGTAGGTCACAACCAGGCACAGCACATCGATTTGCACCTGATTCTCCTCGGAGAGGTACATCATCCACCACATCAGGTCCTCGCTCCTGGAGTGCTGCTTGCAGTCCCTGTGAAGGTAGTTGTAGGCCAGGTTGAGGATCTGTGGAAGCTCTTCCAGGCTCATTTGTCATCTCCTCCTCGGTCTCAACCTTCTCCTTGTCAATCTCCTTGTCCGCTTTCCTCTTCTCTCCACCCCGGGCAGGCGTCTTCACCTTCTTAGCTGGCTGAGGATCAGGAAGCAGCTCAAAGTGGGTTTCACCAGTCCACCTGTCAGGCAGGTTCTTGACAATGTCCACAGTGTCCACCGTGGCGGGCGAACATAGGTAGTCCTTTTGCCAGAGAGTTCATCGAGGTTCACTGGGCAATGCGTTGACCTTGCCGGATTAAAGAGTCCAAGCCGCGGAAGATGGTGATGTCGAATCAACAGCCGTTCTCCTGTCACGTCGAAGAGACCATGTGTCTGACCTCATTCGCTCAGCAGCCGGCTCTTGCAAGACATCCGTTGGAGTCAGGTCGTGCGTCTGCTTCTCCTCTGAAGGAACGTCACCGGAGACATCGAGGTAGTATCGTCCTTGAAAGGAACGAAGAAGCGTGTCCACTGACACAGGCTGGCGGTACACCGCCTCTCCTTCCATCACTGCCCCAAGTTCTTCACGTCGAGAAACAGGACGGATCTGATTGAGTTTGGCTCTCACCAATCGAACCTGAGCTCAACCAAGCAGTAGAACCTTCAAGCAAGATCACTCGCACTGGACCACTCCAATGGCCCTTCACCTTTCCAGGCTTCACCTTCTGCCGCCAGAGCATCACAAGCTGTCCACTCTTGTACTGGGTGACTTTTCGGCCTGTGGTGTTTGCCAACTTCCCAAAACGATCAGCAGCTCGCTCCTTTTCAAAGGCCAGCTTTGCACGCTGCCGTTCCTTCACCAATCGGCCAAAAGCTTTGCCCGGGTCCACTCCTTGTAGCAACTGCTCATCGTCCAGCACACCGCCGCCATGCCCGAAAGCCCACTGGAACGCGCTATATCCACTTGATCCAACATGTGCATTCATCGCTCCAGCCGCCATGGTGTAGAGGTCGGGGACGGACAGTCTGCTTCCTTCTTTGGCCAAACGCTCCACAGTGCGCTTTGCAATGCCAATTGCTCGCTCCTCCGGACCCATGATCCAGTGTGCTTCAGCAGGGGCTATGCTTAATCCCATCCCACACCAGAACGTCCAAGATGCTCTGTGAAGGCACTTGATGTGTAGTACCGAGCTGAATCTGCCAGGACCCAAGTCGGAGCCGGGTAGATCATCACCCATTTGCAGAAAGAGCGAACCACATCTTCTGTCTTCGGCTCCCAATTGCCCTTATACTCCTGAAGGTGGTCGATGAGGGTCAAGCCAGATCCACGATCTCGCCAAATGATGAACTTGTTCTTGGCGCCGTTAGCATCTTCATGCTCAAAAACATCAGTGCCAAGGTGCGAAAACACAGGAGGCATCTCGCCAGTGCTAGCCGGTGGCCGGGGTCGTACTTGAGCAGCTTCTCGACATTCAGGACACTCGAAGTTCGAGGCCAGTTCAATCGCCCAGCCAGGAGAGCCACGTGCCTTGAGCAACTGCACCAAGTTGGACATACCAGCGTGACCACTGGCTCTGTGTACTCTCAGCATCAACTGCTTGACAGCCTCTAGCTTCTTGCCTGTCGGGGCAGTCTCCAGATTCAGCTTGTTCCTCGAGAGTGCAAACACATGCTTCTCATGTCCTCCTTCAGGTACTGGATCTCGGAGATCAGATGAAGAGACCAGGTCCTCGGTGGTGGTGTCATTCCACCGATCTCTCCAAGGACTTCTCCTGTCGCTTCCAGTGATGAGACATGGTCTTGCAAATGTCCTGGCACATCTTTGGAGGCTAGTATGCTGATGATTGCGCCGCAGAGCCACGGCAAACAGCATGTTCATGGCTTCTGTCACATCTCTTGTTCAAGGAAAGCCAGAGTTCCCGACTTGTGGTCAGAATCGTCCTGCCATTGAAGTCCATAAGCGCATCCATCAATCCGGGTCCAGTGAAGTCGCCGGTTATGCTTCGCCGCCAATCGATGAAGTCGGGCAATGGCTTCGGACTTCCAACCAGCTGTGGCAGTTGTCGGCCACTCCCAAGCAATGTCATCTCCGCTCTCAAGCACCGGCTCCAGGCTTTGAACCACCTCATCATTCCTGCGAAGATCTTGTCCTCGTCGATGTAGGAAGCGGTCCCTCTCTTCTGGAGTTCGTGGAGTGAGATTCTGAAGAGCTGAAAGTCAGGTACATGACATTGATACCCAGGTCAGTCGTGGCTTGGTCTCTGCAATGGTCGTCGCCAGCTTTGCTGTTCCATGTTTGGCATCCAAGTTGAAGCCGGTCAAATAGTTCACCCGAAGACCTGTGTAGCCATGGTTCTGGAACGTCGCCGTCAACGTGGAGTTGGGCGAACAAGCTATCTCCATGATGTCCACTTGAGGACTCACTGCACCGATCATCTCTCGAACAGGTCCCATCAAGGTGCATGTCAAAGCTGCAGCCATTGCTCAAGTGAAGGTCGCACTTGCTTCTCGGTCACATTCGTCACCGCGTAGAGCTCCTCAATCGTGGAACTCGGCATCGAAGAAATTCGTGCGGTAGGGCGTGTAGAGCTCATGCCACACTTCGTAGCGCTCGTCGTGCGTGTAGATGGATGGTTGCCACCCTCATAGTTGGAGTTGCGTGTTGGGCTCAAATTGGAAGTTGCAGGATTGATGTCCTTGTCGGCCTCCAGCTGACATAGACATGATGCCTTGTTGCAGGCAGATTCCGTCATCTTGCTCCTCAGTCGCCGCAAGCTCGACCAGATGCCACTCACTCCGCCTTCTTCGACTCCGCCTCGGAGTCCGGAATCTCCTCCACCGTGTCCTCGGAGTTCACGCTCATGGCAATTGGTCCCCGCGTCGCCGTCGACGCCATTGGCCGCCCAGCATAGCCCTTGTCCTGGATCTCCTTCTTCACAGAGTTGTCCTGCGGCTTCTCCTTCTCCTTGCTCGGGGATCGGACCTTCTTGGGAGTCACCGGCTCGCTGTCCTCCTTGCTCTTTCGAGTAGGGCTCGTCTTTCGAGTCTCTCCGCAAGCCGTCGATGCCATCAAGGCTTCTCCCAACTTCTCGTCCGCCCGGACTTGCACATTGGTCCGGCCCTGTCCGCCTCTGTGCACCAGGATGCGACCCCTGATTTCCATCAGCTTCCGGTTGAAGATCTTCTCTGTCATCTCTGATGGCTTGAAGTCGGGCCGCACTTCCTCTTGGGCTTGCTCCACTTGATCTGGTGGCGGGCCAATTGCCCTGGTCTGTCCAGTCGCCTTGCCCTTGGTCACGTAGCGAAGACGTAGACCGCATCGAGAGATCCAAGATGGGCATGCCTTCATCCTCCAGGTGGGATGGATAGGCTTCTCGATGCTCGTGCAACCGCTGAGCCAAGATGCTGAGGTGGTCGTCAAACTCAGACAATCCACTCTTCGTCACCATCATGATCATACCGTTCAGTGGAATGGCTGACTGGCAATCTTCATGAACTTCTACATGTTGTGACTCATCTGGTTGAGAAACAGTTGACAGCTGCGTGACTGCGCTTGACTCATGTGGATGTGTCTCTTCTGGATGAGGATGAGTCTCCATGTCTTCAACGCACGATGAGCGACAGACAGCTGCAGAAGGCGACATGTATTCACAGGGCGCAGGAAGCTCCGAAGAAGGTCGCTCCTCTGAGGCTCTTACAGCCGTTGAGGGCTCAGCCATCGGTTCAACGACCACTGATGGCGAAGTTGGAGAATAGTTGGAATCTAGCTCTAAGGCAGGCCGCTCAGCATGTCCATCAACCCAATCTCACCGTAGTCTTCAGCAAACGGGCAGTAGGATCTTCTCGCTTTCTCTTCGCTTCACGATCTTCACCTTCAGGATCGCGAGGTCCGTCATCCCGAACTTCTCCAGAACGTCCACCTTCGGGAGGAGTTCGCCCACAGCATGAGGCCCCCCTAGTTAAAACACTTGTAACTTACTTGGTGAAGTTACAAATTACTTAAAACTAAGTTAGCTGGAGGGCTTCGTAAGTAAGATGTAACTTAAATGTAACTATTTTTAAGTTCTATAAGTTCTAATTGGTGGTTTTTGATGTTCAAAAACTATGTTTTTTCAGGTTTCCGAGTAGCAAGGCCCAAATCGAAGGACATCGAAAAACTATGCTCTTTACCTGGGAAAGCGCTGCTGTTGCAAGGGTTTTTTAATGTAGAACACTCACCGCGCCGCTTTGCTGAAGAAAAGCAAAAAGCCAAAAAAAAAACAAAATATGTGTTTCGAATTTCTTCGGTGGACAACCACCGCGCTAAAAGAAAAACACTTTCTACTTTAAACCATCAAAACGCATGAGAAAAACAGAACACACACAATGACCTACATCTGTGTGTTAGGAACACGCTGGGCGGTGGTCCGTCCAAAAAATTGAAGGCGGTGGTCCGTCCAAAAAATTGAAGGAGGTGGTCCGTCCAAAAAAGTTGATGGCGGTGGTCCGTCCAAAAATTTTGATGGCGGTGGTCCGTCCAAAAAGTTGTGGCCGGTGCCCCAAAAACGCGGTGCACCCTGATGAACAAGAGGCTATATGTACAGTAGATGTACGGTAATGTACGGTAGATGTACGGTAATGTACGGTAGATGTACGGGAATGTACGGTAGATGTACGGGAATGTACGGTAATGTACATCTACCATACATTACCGTACATCTACTGTACATTTAGCCTCTTGTTCATCAGGTTACATCAGATCTTTTGAGGGACTGTGTGTGTGTGCGTCTTGCGATGCGTCACGGACAGACAAGGATCTACTCCTCAATTTTGGGGCGCGATCCAGCTTAATGGCTTCTAGTTGTTCCATGGCCTACATGATGGATTCGTTACACTATATTCTACTACGTGTGCGTGTTGCATGTTTACGTGTTTCTGTGTGCAAAGTACTACTCTGTCGTACGGGTGGACCACCACCCCACAAATTATTCACGACTAAAACATAAAAAAACAATCGCGCCCATAAAAACGGAAAAAATGTTTCCACAACAACACAAAATACAAAGATTTGCTAATCAGTCTCAGTTCTACACAAAAAAGAAGAGTACACCAAAAAACACTAAAAAACGCTTCTCTGCAAGCCCGTCCACAAAAAAACATAGTTTTTTCAATGCAAAAACCTAAGTTCCCTAAGTAAGTTGTAAGTGATTTAGCACTAATTTAGCACCCTCCAACATAAACTAGGATAACTTACTTATATATATCGAAAGTAATTTGTAACTGCAACGTAAATACCACCAAGAACTTAGAACACTTCACAATCTTAGACCAGCTTACAACATCAGTTAACCCATGTTATAACATATGTTACGGCACTTTACAAGTTCTCCAACTAGGGGGGCCTGGTGTTGCAGGTGGAGGATGGTTTGGAGGTCGAGGCTGATCGTCATTTTCATCACCATCATTCTCATCATTGCCGCCGTAGCCACCCGGGTTGTTGAAGGGTGGTCCATCCAGGTGCTCCAGTAGGAGTCGTAGAGGAAGACGGCGGGTTGCCAAAGAAAGGGTCAGGTGACCTCCTGGTGAAGTGATCAGCTCAGTGGCAAACCATGCTCCATTGTGACCACGATGCGCCATGTAGTCACCATGGTAGGAAATCACCGCTCGGCGCTTCCGCATGTCGCGGGCCCCAAGCAACAATGGAGTCATCTCCGCACCACTGTCAAGGAGGTTCAAATCAGTCTGGTCGAAGAGGCTCATGACATAGATCTCAGGAACCCATTCAGCTTCTGCGAAGAAGGTCTTTCCTTTCTTGCCCTTAGAGCCTCCCTTGCCCTTGCCTTTTCCACGCCCACCAAATGAAGAGCTCCTCGACGAAGATGGAGATGCACCTTTCTTGCCGCCTTTGGACCAGCGGTCAGGGCACTTCAGATACCCGTGACCGGGCTGACCGCAGATGAAGCACGGTCCGAAGCCACCTCCAACACCTTCTCCCTTTCCAAGAGCTGGCCCTTTTCTCTTTCCTTTGCCGCCACCAAGACTCCCAGGATGTCCTTTCGTGCCTGTAGGATCAAAATGACCCCGTGCAGCACGAACACGAGCAACAGCCTGTCTTGCTTCGGCCAATGTCTTGTTGGCATCCGCGGCCAATGCAAAGGCTTCTTCAACTCGCTGCTCATTCTCGAGCTCCTCCTTCGTCTTCTCCTCCGGCTCCTCCGGGTAGTAGTCATTCTCCTGGATGTAGTCCTCATAGGAACCACCATCGTCCCATGAAGTTGGACTCCATGACGGGCTCCAGTCATTCCAGAAGATGTCCTCGCTCCACCAACTTGGATCTTCCATCTCCCAATCCTCACCTTCATCGGCCGCATACCAGACAGAGCGTCTTGGCAGCCTTCCAGGATCGTCAGCTTGATCAGCACCATCAGAAAATAGCGATCGTAGAGCTTGCCTGATCTGGGTGAAGTGGGTCGAGTTCTTCGTCAGCGTGAGGACGTGCTGACGTTCAGCCTGGGTGAGCTTGGCTGCTTTCAACAACCTGTAACCCCTGAGCTCATGCTCAAAGAATCCAGCGTTCTCGCCCTGGGAGGTCTCGACAACCTTCTCATCCTCAGCCGCGAAGGAATCATCTTCTCTCACCGAACTCAATCCTGCTCTCGTCACATTGGGTGACCTTGTAGGGGACATAGGAGGGTCCCTTTCGCTCGCTCCGACACCCATGGACTTCACCTCATGGCGAGCTCGTTCATGGCGTGCACGTTGTAGTGCCTGCTGGAGCTCCGTGAAGAGCTCTTCCTCTCTCACCAGCAGCTGTGGGATCGCCTCGCCATGAGCTCGCTTCAGACCTGTCCACTTCTCCAATCTCGAGAAGCTGTCGGGGATTGGAAACTTCTGCAGTGGTGAGTCTCTGAGGACCCGCAGGAGCTTCTCCAGGCCAGTGTCCGAGGAGAAATCCTTGGGGTCAAGGTGGCGAACCACCGATTTTGCAGCGCCCTGCAATCTCTGCCAAATCCGAGGTGCCGCAAGCTTTCTCTCTGTCTCCTTGAGGGAGCATTCAAACCACCTGCACGATGTAGCGAATGCTTCAAAGGAAGACGGGTCACCGTCCCAGATCGGGACGTCTTCCGCCGGCATGGCGCCAGCTCACCACCAAAGCGCCCCAGCTCCTCACCAGGGAGCTCCGCCTACCATGAAAGGCAACGGGGCCAACCAATGGCCAAAACACGGACCTCCAAGGTCCACCGTGCGTCCGCGCCCGAACTGCTTTTCCGCTCGAGCCCCGCCCTTCCGGGGTGACGTGTCAAAGGTTCATGACATGCGACCTCACGCGCACAAGAATGAAATGTGCTGGCGGGCGAGATCTTCCCACTAGGCGGGGCGATGTCTTGTTGTGACATGTGGCGCAGTGAGCGCACGGTGTCCCACGCAACCCGGCTTGGGGAAGCCATCTGTTACAAGGTGGCACATTGTTAGGTGAATGATTGGTATGCTACGTGAGATGCGAGTTGTTCGGAGTACTGCAGCCTGCCAACCTAAACTTCCATTGAAGCCTAGTTGCTTAAATTCCGGATTTACCTTTGCAGGCGTATCTTCTGTGATGAACAGGCCTTCAGGGCTGCGTGTAATGACTGCTAGTGGCAGGATTGAACACAACCATGTCTTGTTCTGCCCCAGCGCGCCTTCCTCGCAGGAAATGATGTATTGACATCCTGCAAAACTTCATGGCGGGTGTCTACATTCTACAAGATCAGCGGGTTGTCAGGACTTAGGCTCACGCCACTCAAGATTGCGCCTGTACTTTCACATCTGGCCTACTCATTGTAGTCTAGAAAAACGCAAGGACACGCAGAAAACCGGTAAAACATGGTAAAACACATGCTGGATGTAAAACACAAGTCAACAGCGACACTGCGCACAATATACAGAGAAACCGAGTCCCCAAACAATGACAGAACCGGATAGCCAAACCTCGTGTTCAGGTTTAGGTGGTCCAAAGTCGACTTGTTGTGGTAGGCAAAGGAGGCGAGAATGGTTTTACTTCGATATGCAAGGCGCAGCACCTTGGACATGGCGGTGGTCTGTGGCGTCTGATTTCGTGGCAGGTGCAGTGAATCGAGACCTTTGGACACATGGCTCGTTTTCAGAAATTTTGGGGGGTCTCATGCGATGTTGTCTTTGGACATGCTTTTGCTGTGAAACGCCTTGGCCGGGCTGCACGACGTGAATCTTGATATGCAGATTGCGCGACAGCACAGCGTTTTGTGAACCTCGAAGTGCAGATTTTGTGGCAAACGCCACATTTTGTGAACCTAAAAGCGCCTTTTTTGTAGCAGGCGCAGCTCTTTGCGAACCTTGAAGTGCGAATTTTGTGTGCTCTTACGCGCGTGCTCTCGTGTGACCGCTCTCATATACTTGCTCTCATAGGTGTGCGTTCATGTCTGTGCTCTCTCAGCGCTCTCCACTACTACAGTATCACTACCACTGCCACACTACGACACCACCACTACCACACTACCAATCGACCAGGAACACACCACCATACCGCTACCACTCCACCGCTACCACAGACTACCAACGCACTAGCGCACCACCATTCCATTACCACACCACCACAACATTACCACTACCACGACTACCACTACTACGACTGCCACAAGGACAACAAAGTATATAATCTTCTCACTCATCATTGTGATCTTCTGCACGACACTGTTTGGGGTCTCTTGCCGAGATTATTTTATATTAGATCCTCTCTTGGTGGCGACTTCCTCAACCTTGGACATCACTCTCAACTTACCAAGGTTGAACGGACCTCCTTCTCACCCTTTCTCCCTCTCTGCCGGCTTAGCTCTCTCCCTGGCTCATCGAGACGCCAACATTGCAACAGGCTAGGAATGGGAACACTACACGCAGTCTATTGGAACACATATATAACGTTATAAGATTTTGAACATCATTTAAAAAGCCTCCGCAGGTCCCTGGGTGTTTTGCTTGTTGGGCACCGTCCTGGCTTCATAAAGTCACCACCGAACTCGTCCACATCCGGAAAGTTGGCAATAAGAATTCGCTCTTGAATGAGACCAACTGTCGAGGTACCAGAAGGACTTCCATCGATTATCCTAGGCTCCGGCATGCTCCAGCTCAGTCGCATTTGCAGTGGGTGTAGGCCAACACGTGAAATCAAACCGACATGGCTAGGCCAATTGCTCATCAGAAGCCACCCGCCACGTGGTAGTGGGGCACCATTCCTGACAGTGACTTGTTCCATTGCAATCCGTTATTGAGTTGTATTTCAGACTTATGCGTTTGAATCATTTCATCACATTTACTCTGCCAAGATTCTTCACCTCCCACACGGACATTGGTTCGATAAACCACGAAGGCCAGACTTGTATCAGACGTGGTATACACGTCCACCTTCAAAGGTTGGCATGTTGCCGGGATGTTGAACCAATTAAAACCAAAAGTCATCAGGCCTGCACGGCCAACAGGACTTGACTTACTGATGCGTACTGGTCCTCCTCTGGAATTTTCAGAAGGATAGCCTCAGGAAGCTCTACCAAGTCAATAGGATCGGTTTTGTACCGTGGTGTGGTCTGCATTTTCGTCTGTGGTCCTTTCTGGCTCGAGTTTCCCGCAAGCGACTTCTGACTTATTTTGAAGTGTTGCTAGCTGCTTCTTTTCAGGTGAACAAACCTTGCTTGATTGCTGTCCATGTGGGGGCCCTGTTGCCAACACAGCTGCCCTGTTGCCAACACAGCTACTGTCTCTGATCTGGGTGTGGAGTCAGGCTTCACCACACAATAAACGCCAAAAGAATACCAAAAGGATAGCAGTCCAGATAGGAGAGGGTGAATGAAAAGCGGTTAGCAAAGCAGGTAAGTGGTGGGGGCTTATTGGGCTAGCTTTGCATATCCAAAACATAAAAAGATGCAAGCATGCATGTCCCATCCTGTCCCCATGCATACATTTACATGCGTCTACATCATGCGTGAAGTGGGGCAAACAAATGGGCTCCATGTTTTTTTTAAAAAACAGGTATATATATATGTATATTATATAGATTTACGTATGTGTTATGTGTTTTTCTGGAAGTGTTCCTTTATGCTCATTTGCCGAAACCTATGCGCTCAAATATCCAAAGTTCTTGTCGCACCAGGTCTTGCACAAAACACCCATGGAGGGCAAAGCTTGAAACTATTAAAGCACGAGCTGAGTGCACCTGGTGAGATCAAATGGATCAAACAAATGCATGAGGAAGGGTTTGACCCAGAGGGCACCCCTAATGATGATGATTTGCTGCAATTACCCGGCTTCCCATTACAATATGTTAAAAAGATCTCAGCACCTCGTTGTCTTGCACCACTTATGGGCTGGTCCGTGTCCTATAATCTTCCCAAATAGCAATGGCCCCCAACCAGCCTCCAACCTAAGAGCAATTATACCAATTATATTCTTCCCAAATTCATGGAAATCCAGTTGCCCGTTTCCCACCCTTGGCAAAACTGCAACATGCAATGATTCTGCTTGCATGCTCAGCCTCCAGCCTTGCAAATTAATTCGAGCCCTAGCGGACACGGGGCAACTAGGAAATAAAATATGTAGCGGACATGTTGAATCAGGAGGGTGGTCGAATCCGACCCTATACAAAGACTGGCGGCTGGAGGATCGACAAAGCGCAGTGTCATGCCTTCCTGCGGATCGAAGAAACCAAAAACAGTGAAGTTGCAAAAGTTGCTCCCACGGAATTGAGCATCAATGCCAAAACATCGTCTTACCAGATTGACATCAAAATCCATTGGAATCGGAATCCGGAATATATCGTGGAAATATTCACGACAGCGTCTTACGTGCCGAGAATCAGACTCTGTCCACGAACTATTCATGTTCCCATCAGTGCAAACTTCTCGAACGCGGAAATAGTAAGTACCTTGTACAAATCATGTCAGGTGAAGCCGTGCCACTACTCCACTTGAAACAACAAGCTGTGACCTACAAACACATCTGTCTATCTGCTTCAAAAGGTCTGCTGGTAATCCGGTCCACCTATCAATAAACGGCCCCCCCCTAATAAGAGAAGCTCGGTCGCATTTTTTCTAATAGGGGGTCCCTGAAATCGGGGGGTCCAAAATAGGGTCACCTGGGAAGAGTTTCAAAACCAAAAAGTAATCCAGAACATTTTTATATAAAATCCGTTATTAAAATCGTATCAGAATTCAAAAAACCTCCAGATCGAAGGGTCTTCCTTTTCCGCTACAAAAACCTCTACTTGTGGCCCAGAGGGGGGTGGCGAAAGCTAGGCAAATAAACAACGCTGGGGCTCTTTAGGCAGCAAAAACCTGGCCGGGAACCGCAACATGCCAAAGGGAAAAGGAGAGTGCCAACAGCGCCCCCCCAATACGACCCCAACACAGCCAACACATGGCAACACACAAGCACCCCAGCAACCGCCGCAGCAGCAGCAGCAACTGTCACAACAACAATAACTGTAACCAGCAGCGGCAGCGGCAGCAAGCAGAAGCTACCAAGCAGCAGCAGAAGCAGCAGCAGGAGTAGCTATAGCAAGCAGCAGCACCAGCTACCAAGCAGCAGCAGCAGCTACCAAGCAGCAGCAGCAGCAGCTACCAAGCAGCAGCAGCAGCAGCAGCGGCTACCAAGCAGCACCACCAGCTACCAAGCAGCAGCAGCACCAGCACCAGCAGCAGCAGCAGCAGCTACCAAGCAGCACCACCAGCTACCAAGCAGCAGCAGCAGCAGGGAAAGAGTGAGCTTTCCTTAGAATCTTTCGCGCCCGGACATTTGGTCTCGAACAATAGCACATATAGGTGCTGCCTGAGTAATTGTAGAGGGGCGACGTGGAAAGACAGATATATCTGATATATCATATCTGTTTTTCACGAATAAATGCTGACGATGCAGCCAGCAGCGGTGTGCATGATTGACATCTAGGGGTTGTATGCGAACGTGTGTCAGCGACCGAAGACTCCGTCGCAACGCTTGTGCATGCTCCCTGTCGCTCGAACATGGAACGCGGACTACCATGAGTGAAGCAAACAGCCCGTTCAAACATCTTACTGGGTTCTGTCATTCATGTGTGAAGTAAGTATCATCTTTTGATCTGCATGGATAGCGGATAGTGCATTCTGATTTGTACTCTTGGGTTGTGGGGTGGGTACATGCCTGTACAAGCTTCTTAAGGATATAATGAAATTAGCATCGTTTCACGACTCAGAGGGAATGCAACTACTCTCGATTCTAACGAATAGGCTTTCTTCAGCACCAACAGCAGCCAACAACCCCAAACAGCAACAGCAGCAAAACGGAGTGATGAAGCACTACATGACCCGCAGAACAATCCAACTGTCCTGGTCTATCAACATCTTGAAGAAGAGCTGCAACGTGCAGAGGCGGGTAGCGATGCTATGTTGGCCCTCACAACCACTCGCACGAGCAGACAACAAGCAGCAGGCAGCCATGCAAGCAGCAAGCAGCAGCAACCAGCAAGCAGCCAAGAGCATCCAGCAGCACCAAGCATGCAAGCAGCAAGCAGCAGCAACCAGCAAGCAGCCAAGAGCCAGGCGCTGGCGCAGATGAGATGCCAGCAGCAGCAGCAGCAGCGACCAAGCAGCAGCAGCAGGTACCGAGGAGGAGAAGGATGGAGTTGAACCCCGCAAGGGGGGGGGGGTGTAGTCCTGATATATCAGGTAATAGCACTCAAGTCCTGGGCTCCCACCCTCCTTGCTAAAGCAAGACAGACTCCAGCTAGCTACAGCTAGCTTTCGTGATTAGAATACTGATTCATCATTAGACTAACAGCCAAAGCTTTCGAAAGGTGATGTCGCTGTGCCATTCGGTTTTCACGACCTCGGTGGCAAGTGCGTTTGCTTGAGTCCGTGCCATTGGAGGAAGGAAAACCTGCTGGTGTAAACGCGGCGTGTCACGAGGGAGTTTTGGGGGAACCTAATTTCCCCCAAAATCGACCATGTTGGTAGTTTAGTAGCGGTTTGAAAGGGCGTTAATTAAAAAACAAATATAAACCAAATTTAGGGCTTCGGACGTTGTGTTTTTTAATTGGGCGTGTTTATTAACAGGTACTCGGGATTATTCCCCTACGACTACTGATTGAAGCACTGTCACATCTGTCTGAGGCATTCACCACCTTCAGTGAGATTGGTCGCCGTGCACTCCACGGTGTCACGCGACGTAATAAACAAACCTCAAGGAGCAAAACAGGATGCAAAATGACGCAGACCTGCTTCAGCTCTTGGGTGACCGCGCATGCCTGAACCTTAACGGCCAAGGTTCTATCTTCACAGCCGATCATGTCTTGGTAGTCGCCGTCCACACCATCAACAACCTCCTTCCCTTCAATCTCAAATCCTGATTGATGCAACACAAGCTCCAGCCCTCAAATACATGTGCTGCTGAGTCTCATCTCCCCACGTCTGTAGTTCAAGTATGTTCAAGTCAATCCAAAAATCACACGGCCACAACACCTCTAGAGTGCGGGTTCCTCCCCTGTCCTGCGAAATCGCAATCATTTGGACTTCCACTAGCAAACTGCAACCTGATTCAAGTGGCAGGGCGTCCGGCGTTCGCACACAGTTGGAGGACAAACCTGGAAAAATCCAGATGCGCGCACCAGCTGTGGATACCTTTGGACGCACACTAAAAAAGACTGGCTGCGCTGGTTTAGCGGCGTTGCTCGAGCTACGGGGTTCCCGCAAGGCATCCGCGCGGTAAAAACGGTAAAGGTATGTAAAGATATCGATTTTACGTATCTACCGGGGGTCGCCGTTTTTTCTACCATATCCGTGGTAAAAGAATTGTAAAAATATCTGTGTTTTACCGCTTTTACCGGGGGGTTGCCCTTTTTGTTCCGGTAAAAGCGGTACAAATCAAGATTGGTTTACCGTTTTCACCGTGGGGGTCGCCCCCCATACCCGCGGAAAAAAAACGGTAAAATAGATGCGCTTTTCCGTTTTTACCCGGGGAACGGTTCCTTCCTCCGGAAAAGTCTGCCTTCAGGTGGCCCACAAAAGGTACACTATGTTGGGTCTGCCTGCCGGTGCGCTGCCTTGATGGCGCCTTTTTTCGTCTGAGGTGAGGGGCATGTTGGAGGGTAGAGTGGAGAAAGAGTAGCTGGAAGTGGTGAAGTTGACATTGCAGCCACTCTCATAGGAGGTAGAAACAGAAAGTATAGTGCACAGGTTCGGGGGGGTGGTTGGGGGTCGTTTTCGAAGTGAAAAAGGGCACCCTCGAAGGAAGTGAGGGGAGCAACTCAAAAACCTTCCGCCTCCAACGCTTGCCCGCTGCAATCTGCTCTCTTTCCTGCCCTCAACAACCCCTCCTTCCTGCTCTAAAGCTCACCCTTGCTGGGCCCACCCTTGGACCTGACGCAAGGGCAGTGCGATACTGAGCAGGGTGGCAGCTTCCAAACGAGGAGCTTGGGGCGGTATCCACTGAAGAATTCCTTGGTGAGATCCTTGACGCAGCTGCACCATTGGAAGGTGAGCGTGAGGAGCTTCTGGTTGCGAGGGGAAGTGGGGTCCATGGGCCATCCATGGGCGATTTAGTTGGGTTTTTGCTGTTCATGGCACGGGTTCGTGTGATTTCACCATCAGGTGTTAGATGGGAAACCATGGGCGCCATGGTCCAACAACATGGGGTTGCAATAGGTCAGGCTCGAGCGTAAGCAAATCAGCCAATGAGAAGCAGGATCGTTAGCTCAGATTGCAACGTTGGCATTGCTGATGATGAGTGGTATTGGAGGCAGGGCATGGTGATGGCACACTATGGGAAAGTGTTCATGAGGCAGCTTGATGAGAAGCTTCAGCTGCTGACATCTCCAAGGTCACACTTGGCCAGCAACATTGAGAAGAGGAACACGATATATAGGTTGAGGCATTTGGTTCTGAGGCTGGTTGATTTGAGGGGCTGGGTTTTGATGAGGTGGGGCGATGAGGCAGGCCATGATGAGGAATTTGCTACTCATTGAGTCTGACGCCACATGGGCTGGGCGCCATCATCATGAGATCATGTGGGCTCGCAATTGCACATTGGCATGACTGATGAAGGAAGAACAAATTTAAAGTGACGAGTGAGATCAAGAACATTGATGCCGCCATGCAATGTGGACTCATTGTATGGCCAGGCCTCTTCCCAAATCGTTACACAAAGAAATCCTTCGTTGTGGTGAGACGAAGCACCCCCACGCGTGCCATTGCAAGCAGTGTCACACATGCTACACAGCAGGAAGCCTCAAGGCAACGCACTTCAGCGGCACCAAAGGCACGAAAAGTATGACTGCAGTGCGCCTCAGGGTAGCCGAGCAAATAGTGCACTATCTCCGGCAAGCACTGGCGCACGTGTGGAACATAAGCAAATCAGAAGCAGAATCATTAGTTCAGGTTGCAACGTTGGCATTGCTGATGATGAGTGGCATTGGAGGCATGGGAGGCATGGGCATATAGTGATGGCAGACTTTGGGAAAGTGTCCATGAGGCAGCTTGATGAGGTGAGATGAGAAACTCATGGCCATCTCCAAGTATCTCCTCGACAGCATCAGGCCCTGTCACACTGCTAAAGCAAGAGTGCCTCCAGCTAGTTTTCTTGAATAGTTTGTTTTTCCTCTGTAAACTCTATACGCCCCCGGTTGGACCACGAACGGCACTCTTTCCTGCACTAAATTTGGCCCTCATTGGCTCTCAAAAGGTGTGCTATGTTATGTTGGAGTTGCTCTTTCCTACTACGTTGGAAATGCATTTGTTCCTGTCACCGTGGCAGGCGCAGCGTCCTTGGAAAATTGGACGCCATTATGGTGAAGGCCTCCAAGGCTTCCACGGCGCGCGTGTACAAGCGAGTCGTTGTGGGCGTATACAAGTGAGGCGTCGCCCGTCGAAGGAAGCTACGTTGACACGGGAACATATCACATTTTTACAACATCTGGCGAATGATCTCTAATTACACCAGAAGGACAAGCACCAAAGGACCAGGGGACCACAGGGCTAGGGGACCAGCTGGTGAGGCAATATGTGTTTGTCTGCAAGGTGAGGGTTGTTAGATTTTATCAGATCTCAACGCAACCACAACCACACACACACAAACCACAAACACACCATCGCAAACACACAAGCACAAAGGCAACCACAAATGCAAACGCACAACCACAAACATAAGGAAAAACAACCCCAAACGCACAACGGAAAACACACAATCACAAAAGCGCACCACAAACACAATCACAAACACACAATCACACGTGACCACAAACACAATCACAAACACACGGCCACAAACATACAACCTCAAACACCACCATCACTAACACTATCACTAACACAGCCACAAACACAATCACAAGCGCACAAAACAAACGACAGCGCGGACAACCTGGTCTGCTATTTCGCCGGCGGCCGGCCGGCCACCCACAAACAACTAGCGGCCGGCCCGCCGGCTCGTCCGCCAGCGGCCGGCCGGCCATCTACAGACTTGCTACTGTCGTCGTCGTAGTAGTAATAGTAGTACTAGTGGTCGTGGTGGTAGTAGTAGTAGTAGGTAGTAGTAGGAGTAGGAGTACTAGTAGTACTAGTAGTACTAGTAGTAGCAGTAGCAGTAGCAGCAGCAGCAGCAGCAGTAGTAGTAGTAGTACTGGTAGTAGTAATAGTAGTAGTAGTAGTACCGACGCAGTGGTTATTGGACGGCCGGCCGGCTGATCGAGAAATAGCGAGCGGCGACAAGCTCGCAATCCAATCACACAAACCCCAAACACAACCACAAGCACACAATCTCAAACACAAACACGCAATCACAAACACAACACCACAAACACACCAACCACCAACGCAAACACACGATCACAAACACACAGGCCCAACACACAACCACAAGCACGAAAACCATAAGCGCAACCACAAACGCACAACCACAGCACACAACCGCAACACACAACGGCAGCGCACAACCACAACACAGAATCACAAAAACACAGCCACACACCCACTCTCACTCTCAATCACACTCACTCGCACCCACTCGCTCCAACTCTCACTCACGCCCACCTTCACTCTCACTCACACCCACTTTCACTCTCACTCACACCCACTCTTCACTCACACTCACACTCACTCTCACTCACACTCACTCTCACTCACACTCACTCGCACTCAAACTCACACTCACTCACACTCACACTCACACACCCTCTCACTCTCACACCCACACCCACGCTCACTCTCCTCTCCCTCTCCCTGAGGACAAAGGCCCGGGTTCCAGCGGCATGGCGGCGGAGAACATCAGCCCGGCGCCGTGGCAATGGCTGCAAACATGATACTCAGGACCTGAAGACCAAGTAAACCAGGGACCATATTTTGGGGTTCCATTAGCTCAGGAGGGTGGAGAGAGGAAAGTCCAGAGGAAAGCTTGCCACTCATGGGATGAACCAAGTCGGAAGCTCCTCAGTGCCAAGTCCAGGCAAAAATCCAAAAGTCCATCGTTAAGCGGTAAAGTCCAAAGCGGAGAAAAGTCCACCTGGAAGTGAAGCTGGCAAAGGTCTCGCAGGTAGGAGCTGGATCCGGTGCGTGAGCTTGAGCGGATGCAACATCAACTTGCTGGGCCGCAGGGCAAAGACAAAAGAGCTAAGAGGATGAGCCGGATCCAATTTGCTGCCGTCTTTGAGAACTGGAGCGCATGAAGTGAAGATGCATCAGCTGGATGCATGAATTCAAGAAGGGAATGCTTGTAGGGCTCAGGCAGGACTCCATTGCGAGCAGCCGTGTTCAGCCGTGTGAAGGGTGTAGATTTTGCGCTGTAGTGATGGCACTTGCTCTCCTCACGGACCTTTGGAGTGTCCTGGCTGAAGATCTTCCTTCTCCATGGGCTCCTTTCGCCACCCTGGAGTCAAGCAGTGCTAGGAAGCAGAGAGAACCTCCCTTCATGGCCAATCTGCAAAGCAGGGAGACATAGGCCTGGCTCGCTTGATGGCGATATGCAAACCAAGCAATAACAATACAGCGAAATGCGAGGGAGTTGCCCAGCAAAGTCTTGCGGTCGTTTCTGTCGAATCCAAGAGGCTGCTCATAGCTCCGGGAGGCAGGATGCTGCGCAGGAGAGAAGGTAGTGCATGGCGGTTCTAAGGCAAGGCTCCGGAACCTCTTCTCAGCTATCATCTGCGTGATCCAATCAAGCAGCTTTGGATTGAGGATGTCGAATACTCTTGACCCTCCACATATCTCACCAAAGTCGAAGGCGAAGTCAAGGACATGATGAGGGCCCGCACCGAGTTGGCCAGGGTCAGCTTAATGCTCTTCGCAGGTTTCCTCGCCTAGGACTGTCTAGCCGGGTATATGCTCCCTTTCGATCTCCTCCTAGCCACAGTCTCTCAACAACATCTGTAGAGACCCTAGTAGAGGTAATGGCTCCTCTGTGCATAGAAGCATCTGTAGCGAAGACTTCCTCCGAATAGGGGACACTGATGTCGGTGATGGCCAAAAAGGAGGCAAGGGAAGCAAGAACCAGTTCTTCAGCGATGGCCATGGGCAGCTCAACGACTTCGTTTGCCGACTTGATGTGATGATTGCCAAGGCTGAAGAGCTTTTCCAGGATGCAAGTGAGGCAACGGCGGAACATCAGGACTGATACCCTATTACCTGCCAATCGTGAAGCCAGGCCGCGGGTGATGATGGGTAGCTGAGCAACTCTGAGAGATAGAACAGCCAAAGCAATCCTCTTGCCAACGAGCGCTCCAACACACGAGAGGCCCGCGCCAAGGACCTTTGAGGTTGAGTTGATCTCGGCCCCAATCGCTTTCAAACTGTCACTCCCTCAGATGGTCTTGTCATCAGAGCCCAGGACCTCAGCTTTTGCATAGGCGGCTTCAGCCCGGTTGAGGAGAGTAATCGAGGCAGCCCCGTCAGGTGAGCTTGTAATCTTCTCTCTCGAGAGCGTGAAGAAGTCATTAATCACAAGGCCTTGCCAGATGGGCCCTTTAAAAATAGATGATTTCTCAGGATGACTGAGCGCTCTTGAAGTGGGCCAGCGCGCTGGAAAAGAGTGCTATGGCTTTGGAGGGCATACTCAACGCCCAAGTGATCACCCTGGAAGAGGCTCTTGAAGGCGGCATAGACTTGTTCTAGCCCTTCTCCACAAAGGACAGGCCTGTTCTTTCTCTTTCGCTCTTGCCCCAAAAAATCGCCAAGTCTCTCTCTCTCTCTCGACAGGCTCACGTAGTATGCCATAGAGCTCATCCATCTCGCGGGAACCTGCGAAAAGAGAGGCGTTGAAGGCGAAAGGGAGCATGTTTGTGAAAGCTCTTTCACGAGTGATGGAGGCTTGATGGTAGAAGTCCCTCCTGTCAGAGACGCAGCCAATGAGGCGATAGCCCCTAGGGCAGTATAGTGAAGTGAGATCAGCCGAAGGTCCTCGCGGATGATACTCTACCCCATTCATGAATCTCCTGTCACCGATTTGTCTGTCGGTGGTCTCGTTCTTGTAGGCGTTGAACACCCGGGAGAAGAAGGGCGCAGGTCGATCGCACAGGGCAAGAAGCCTCTTGGAGCTCCAGACCTTGGCAAGCCGGAGGTTCTCTTCTGGCGAAGCTCGGCCCCACCCAGCTGCATGGCAGCCCACGCTGGAGGATGAGCAGCTCGAGGAAAGGAAGCCACAAAATACTCCCGTCCAAATAATCAGCCAAGGGGCAAGAGTCGGTACCAGTCAGCTTCAAGCGGCCTGCGTCTAAGCCTCTGTATGGTAGCACTGGAGTGAACTCGGTGGCAGGAACATAGGGCTTCTCGACTTGTCCAACCGCCCTTGGTTCTGTACTCTCTGTAGAGCCCGCATAGCCCTTGGTGTCAAAAATTGAATTTCCTGAGCAAAGGAAGAGAGCTCGATCAGTCTTGCAATAAATTCGGGTCCAGACCGCCCTGTTTGCGCCAGGCTTGGGGTCCTCCTCAAAAAACCAAGAGGGACAGGGCGAAGGCCATTGTACTGGTAGTTCAAAAGACCACAATGACAATGACACGCGACAATCGCTTGCGACAAAGCCGATGCCACTGTGCCCTGCTCATGATGAGGGAGCCCTGCTCCTAAAGAGTCCAAACTCCGGCAGAGGCCGGGAAATACAACGGTGCAAGGCCCAAGGGCATCGTAAATGAGAAAAAACGTCCTGGCTAGGAACGCTGAAAACCTCGTCCGCGTCTTCAGCACAAGCCGAGGCAGCATGGGACATAGCTGATGGAACGAAGTGCTCTGCTCCAAACTATCCTCAACAAAAAACATAGACCTCAGTCCTGAGCTTCCTCCTCCGTCTACCTCTTCCCCCTTCCAACGCCTGTCTTCTTCTTTTTTGGTCCTCCGGGAGCGTCTCCTGTCGGTGGGTCGGTCTTGTGATCCTTGGTGACCTCGGTTCACCTTGTCTGAATCACATCGAGCTCTTTGAGATACTGTAGTGTGCCACAGTCCCCCAAACGCTCATCCGCGGTGGCTGCAAACGCTCGGTTCCTCGCTGAGGAGGCAAAGGCTCTGTTGATCTTGCCCCCGTCCATCACTAGCTGCTCCAGGAAGACAAATAGGAGAGCCAGGGCATCCTGAGCTGCAGCCATATTCTCTCCCTGTAGGTGATCTATCACCAGAGCAACTTGCCAAATGATGTGGCCCTACTCCTTGAATTTTCCGTAGCCCCGAATCTCTCCAGACAGCGAGAGGCATAGACGCCTTTGTCCAGCAGCTGCGCTGGGGCTAGGTCTGCTGAACTGCCGTGAAGAAAGTCCCCTTGTGAGATGCTAACTGCTAACTCCTGAAGAAGCTTCGCTGGACCCAAAGCACCTTTGGAGCTGACTGTGGATGATGAAGCCCCCATCTCTACTAAAGGATCTCCGGATCCCGAAGCAATCTGTGAGACCAGCTGAGTGAGTGCCCTGCTCTGCTCGAGGACTGCCTTCGCTAAGGCGCTCTCTTGCTCGTCTGCAAGGAGATCTTTCACTGCCTCCTCCGTCTCCGCAGAGTTCATCTCTGCTGAGAGGGGTTGTTGCGGTTTCTTCCCAGACAAACTTTGCGGGGGTGGCATCTCCTTGACAAAAGAGCTCATGCAAGGGTGGCGGAGGCGACGATTCGGCGAAGGGCCTTCTCAAGGCAGATGGTCTTCCTGACTGCATGGAGGCCTCCATTGCGGATGTCCAATCCGCGAGGAGCTGCAGCTGTTCCGTCAGCTGTGATAGAGCCAGGTTTATACTTGTCACAGCCTCTGCCAATGATGCCACCGTAGGTCTCGACTTTCTCTTTTCTGGATCTCCTTCTCTTGGCAAAGTAACGTTCTTTCGCCTCAGAGGGGGGTCTTCTTTTGGAGTCTCTGGGGCAAGCTCCTCCTCTCCGGCTGAATAGAAGATAATCCTTTTCGGCGGGTTTTGAGAAAGAGTCCATCCATGAGCTGCTGTCACCAGGTCGTCTGCCCTTGGCCCACGGGCCTGCCAGGAAAGCTCGCTGGATCCGCTCAGGTCCAGTGTAGGTTGCCATACCAGACAACCTGCCAGCCAGAGCCAGAACAGTAGGAGGAGAATTGGGGAAGCTAGGTTCGATGCTGGCCCTCGTTTCCCGGCCTCGGTATCCCGAGGAGGTAGTGGATGATGAAGGCCTGACAACCTCAAAAGTATCCACCGAAGCTGTTCCACCAGAAGAAGTAGTAGAAGGAGCCGGAGATGATGCCAATCCAGCCACGAACCTGGCTGCTGAAAAGGATGGTCCTCGAACGGAGATCTGGAGCCCTTGAAATTCCAAAGCCAACTCAACGGCCTCGTCGGGTTCCCCCATGCACGTATGCCTGAAGTCGTGAAGGCACTGTGGCCTGAGCCACAGCCCGAGGAGAGATCTCGGGGATGGGCGGTGGAAGCCAGAGTCCAAGATAGCAAAAGGCCAGGATGGTCAAGAGGCAGCCAGAGACCAGGCCGTGACAAAGCAAGCTCAGGAGGAGTGGCAAGCTCGAAGGGCCGCAATGAGAGGGGCACCCTAATCCCCACCAGTTCGACTGGGCTCCCCAAACAACAAAGTTCAGGGTCTTCAGAACCTGGTCCATGTATGCTTGAGCATGGCGGAAACATAATATGCAATCGTTCCTAGGGTGCAAGAATTGTTAGGAACACGCAGCGATTCTTCGAGGAAGCTTCTGTCTGGGAGAGGAAGAAGCTTCCTTGAAGAGCCCTCGCTTGTGTCGCCTCCCACCACTGAACACCAGAACTTTTCAACCGGCTTCGCCACGCCATCCCCCAACTTCGGGCCCACCCCAAACCAAAAAGACTTCAGGCTCTGAAAGTTGCTTGCTGAACTTAGCTTCTGGGATCTCCTGGCCAAGCAACATCTTGTCGACCGCACCTTCTGGTTTCGGCCTTGCGCTCTTGAAAACGGAATGCAACATTGCATGCAACAAATATGCCACAACAAAGAGGAATCCAATGTCTAGGCATCATACCTCGAGGGTGCATAGATTGACAAAGGTGCTGCAGCAGGTAATTCACCTGAGAGATGGCAACTTGGAAGGTGGGTGATGAACACCAAACCGGTCTCATGTGAGCAATCTAGGGAGATAGAGTAGTTGTAGAAGTTGTAGAAGTTTTTGGCAAACATCTCAAGTTTTGATTTCGTCAAAGCACACATTATTTTCATTGACTTTCAAGTTGTCCAATTACTTACTTGGCACCACAAATGTTTGGTGCTTTTCAGTTGAATCATCGTCAAAGTAGCTAACAGGCCAAGCCACAAATGAACGTTTCTGGCAAGAAGAAACTTTCGTTGCAATACAAGGTTGCATATGATCCCACACCTTCCACTCTCGGCACATAGCCACTTGCACATTGTGGAGTGCAATCCTCTCGGCAATTGTGCATAGCAATGACGTCGCTAACTTCAAGGTAGTAACAAAATTATTACATAATATATACAATAGTTCACCAGATCCATGCGAATCCAACTGCTCTGTGCCGCGCAACACTTAGGGTTCCAAATGCTGAAAACGCAAACCAAGCATCACTTCCGTTCAGAACTTTACCTCAGGATCCACAAATACAGCACAGAGCTTGATGCTGTTGATGCGGTGTTGGGTGGTGGGCGGCAGTCAAGAGCAACATAGAGCAACTGCATGCAAAAGAAAACATACTATTTGGTGCAACTGACCATCAGCGTTGCTCTCTGCGCACGCAAATCTACCTCAATCCCACTGGGCCAGGTGACCATGCAAGCTGTCACAAGAGTTTCAAACCAAGAAAGACTTTCTGACTTTCTTTTCGAGGGGGGGCTGTGGAGAGGTAGGTGAGGTAGGCTTCAAGGACCCCTCGCATGATTTGGTGCCTAGACCTTTGGGCCACGGCCCTGCTTCCTCACTTAATTAAGTAGGCACCTACTTTATTGAAGTAAGGGAGCAAGCTCCTAGCTACTTAAGCTTCTAGTAACTGGACGCAGGATAGCTCACGCTTCTTCAAGGAAGCTGCCCCCGCCGCTCTAGAGGCGGCGGGGTAGCTTCCTTGAAGAAGCGCCCGCACTAATGACTTGGTTCCTAGACTTTCAGGGATAAAACAAATAACAAACTATATATATAATAAACCCAGATAGCTGTTCTTCTTTCTTGCCTTTCCTTGAACCAAGTCCAGCCAAGCTCTTTCCATCGTCCAGTCTCAACTGTCAAAACAACAAGTAACCGCAAATTGGACTTGATGCTGCAAACCAAGTACAGTAAGGCTTTTTGTGTCAAGGATTCCTCCAGCTCCCATCATCGCATCATTAGGCTCCTTTCCCTTCCATTTCTGATGTGTCATTCTAGGCCAGTAAGAAAGTTCTGTTTGCCTATACATTGACGACTCTAACATCAATGGTCTAAGAAGCTACAGTAAGTTAATAGGAAAACAATTAAAATTACAATGGACAACATATTGAATTTTCCAAATTCAAGCCCATTCATACAACTCGGAACTCCTCAACCTGACCTGACTTTCGCTGCGGTGCTAAACTGCCTTCCTCTTACAGTACATGATAAAACCATTTGCAACGCTCCTGCTCTACCTTCACGTACACTACAAATGCGACACCAAAAGTTCAAAGAACTGACAGACTTCAAGACTTCCACATTAGGGCCAGGGTTTGCCGTCTATCCAAGGACACCACTATCAGACCATTGTCTCCATTGCGCCGGCTGATGCCAAAGGGCCATCATCAACTGCGGAGTTGGCAACCACAGGCTCTTCGCATGGCAACACATCGCAAATATACTGAGGCGCGGGAGATGCCCCAAACTCTTCTCTTCACAAAGGTGGCGCACATCTACCGTTCACTATTATCTTATTTATATATAAGTTACAGAACTCTCCAACCGAGCTTCAAACGAAAACCTGACCAAAAATCTAATATGCTTGCTGACCAACAACGGAAAACTTTAGAACTCTAGACTTCAAAGTGTGCCAAGACACATCTGTGGGGTCCAAAAATGAGTCGAAGTCAGTGTCGGATTCTGTCGTGCATGTGTGAGTTGAATGTCGCGCTTCAAATCCGGCTTTGCATGATGACCTCGATGAGAAGCAAAACGTACTTACAGCATTCCTTGCTTTGACAACTGGTCTTCATGTTGCCGCGTGCAAGAAAACACAGTTTGGATCATGCTGAGATTGTAGCGTGCATGTCTCTCCATGCGCTAGGGTGCTTCCTTCCAAGCAGTATCCGGTGGAAGTGTTCTTATTTGTCACGTCCGGAACCGCGCAATTGTCTTTCACGGTGACCGTCAATGTTTCCGATGAGGACTGCCCCGCAGAGTCAGTGCAAGTGTAGATTACCTCGACTGACGCAGAAGCTTGGTGCTGCTGCAGTCCAAACAACAAATTGGTCAAGTCATTTCACAACATCCATACCACAGCAGACATTTTCTGAGAAACAAGTTGCCTGGTAGTTGTTTGGAACGGCTAGGTTGACAGCCGAACTGTCGACCACGGGCGCCTTTATTGTCCCCCCATCTTCCGAATCGGAGCATGACGCATCAGGAACGGAGATCGATGAAGCTCCCACAAGGAAAGTCGTCTCACCATCTTCAATCGAAACCGTTGGCACTGTGTCAACACGCCGGCAATATGCCACTTGGCGGTCTGTTGCGTTGGCAAGCATGTAGTACCGTCCTGCAACTCAATCCCAGGCCCAGCGGGCAGCAATAAGGTAGATAGGCACATCTGAAAAAACACAGGAAAATCAAGGGATATGAAAGGATCATATATACTGAACCGTATTATCATCTATAAGGTCTGGCTGATCAGCTTTGGGACGGACCACCTGTACGGTCTCTCCTGTGCACAACGTCAAGAACTGACACGTCTTGTTGTCAAAGTATTGATATGCCACACATTCGGAAGAGCTCGCGGCAAGGCAGCTAGTTTCGCAAACCTCGTAGGTCCCCACATCTTCAAGCCTTCACCAACCCAAGCACGCGAAAGCAAAACACAACATTTGGCAATGAGGATGAGAAATCAAGCAACGGGACCCTCTGCTTGGCCGCTTGGAAGTCAGTGCGCCAAGTGCTGTTAGATGAATTCAAACTGTAACTGTAAAAGTATGTCTATAACAGCCCCATTCTTGCAGCCTCAAGCTGCTGAAAATGCAAATGAACTCAAAAGAAATACACAGTAATGGAGGGATGCAGTTAAGCCGCGTCTTGTTCACCGTGCTGCATTGAACCCGATTACCGCCGTAGGTTCCACCCGGATTTGGCTCTTCGCATCCCACTTCCACTGTTCGGGTGACTGACGCGTGTGAACCCATAGAATCATAGCCTCATTCTCAGGACATGCGTGACAATTGATACAAAAGTTGAAAACACGCACACACACTTTGACATTGGGTTTTCAATTCCGATCACTTGAAGGTGTTTGAAAAACGTGTTTTTCGTGATGCATGACTGCAGACAATTAGTTACTGATTACTTAGCAGACCGAATTAACGCCGTGCATGGAAACCTGGTTTGGGGGACGTATCATGAAAACATATCAAAACCACCATGAAAGCAAAAAAGAGAGTAGAACAGCTTGGACAACAGTTGATCGCAGGTACGTTTGCACCCAGATGGGGGGTGTCTTCGTTGGCCGGAGACCCCCCACCTGGCTCCGGCCCCCTGCGTGTAAAAACTCTTGGAAACAGAGTGTGACACATACACTCAGCCGCTTTGCGGCGCTCTGGCGCAAAAACCTAAATAGGCACCTAAAAAGCCTTAGAAAAGAAAGAAAGAAGAACAGAAAGAGCAGCGCTAAAAGGGCAGGAGAGAAAGATAGGTGTAGCAAAAGGTGAATACTTAGCCCTTGACTGGGGCAGGGAAACGAGCCTCAAGAACCACCTCAACAGTTTGAAAGAAAGCCCAAGAAACGACGAAAAGCGCAAGAAAGAAAGCGGGGGGCAGGGAGGGGGTGTATGTCCATGTGTGTACATGTGTGTGTGTCTGAATACTTAGCACTCTAGAGTTACCGATTACTTAGCAGAAACTAATTACAGTAGGTGCAATAGTTAGGGAGCGGGACTTTAGTCTTAAACCGCCGGGTAGAGTAGACTAGAACAGGGACAACAGAGGGAAAGGCACCGACACACAAGTGTGTCGAGTACCATTTCCCTCTGTTACCCTAATTAGGTGGGGAGTAGAGAACTCGGCGGTGGGGGGGTTGTGTGGGGTCATTCTCCGTATGCCCGGCGGCTTTGACATTCCGTATACCCGGCGGTCGTAAAAACCGTGGTGCCCGGCGGCTTGGATTTTGGGAATGCAGTGGTGAAACAAAGTCGGTTAAGATAATCCAACGTGTGCGGAAAGCAGCAAAATCCGTTAGTGATACTCCGGCATGAAAACAGCGCCCCAGTGACGGGGATCAAACCCTGCACCCAAGTGGGACGGCAGAGCGGCACACACTGTGACATTGGGATTTCAGTTAACTCAATTCTTCGAGAAAAGGAATGGCTCAACGGCAGGGTGAAGCATCTGATCACTTGAAGGTGTTTGAAAAACGTGTTTTTCGTGATGCATGACTGCAGACAATTAGTTACTGATTACTTAGCAGACCGAATTAACGCCGTGCATGGAAACCTGGTTTGGGGGACGTATCATGAAAACATATCAAAACCACCATGAAAGCAAAAAAGAGAGTAGAACAGCTTGGACAACAGTTGATCGCAGGTACGTTTGCACCCAGGTGGGGGGTGTCTTCGTTGGCCGGAGACCCCCCACCTGGCTCCGGCCCCCTGCGTGTAAAGACTCTTGGAAACAGAGTGTGACACACACACACACACTCACACACACACACGCATATATATATATAACACACATATATAATATATTGTTTGTACACAGAGTACTACACAGAGTATATGACATGTTGTGTTCTTGGTCTTGTTCCAAGTGGCACGTATATGTCACCTTGTAGATGGCGGCCACGTCCGATAGCACAGAGGTAACTACCTCCATCCTTGAAAGTGTGCCGCTGCCAGTGCTGTTGGAAAGAGCGTTTTGTTGGCAAACGCGATTTCCATCAAAGGAAGTGCCTCAGCTTGTGCTGTCCCGCAGTCTGGTCCGGCACTGTATGATTATCAAGGAACGGACAAGTATAAGTATAAATCAGCAAAGTCACAGTCGGTTTTGCAGCAGTAGTCACCTAAACTCAGACTTTCACTGAGCTAGAGTCAGCTAGAGGTCGACCAGCCCATTGTTTCATGTGCTCAGCATATCCATACACAATAGAAAGATTTGTAGATAGAACGTTAGATAGAACATAGACGTATATAATCGTATATATATAGTTACAATATTACAGTATATGAACGTCATGTGCCATTTGCCAGTTCAATGTCTTCACAGTAACTGTTTGTGAGAGACTGGATGTTGAGGCACCTCCACAGGTCTGTGCTACACACATGCGAGGGAGATCGGGTGGACAGCGTGCAAGGCCACCACTCAAGCTGCAACAGCCTTCAGTGTCACACTCGCTTCCATCACCGCAGCCATACCTTAAGGAGTGCCAACCCCAAATGCATAAGACATTGACACAAGCCTACCCATGCTCGGTTGACAAATGCTTTGCCAAGTTTCTTGCCATCCTCACTGGAGGGTCCAAAAAGCCATGAGCACGAATCCGCTGGATCAACACCGAAAGTAAGACTCGTACATGCCTCTCCAGATGTGACTGTCCATTGGCTGCTTTCTAAGGGTGGGAAGCTCTCGCCTCCCATTGCCCAAGCTTGTTCGCTCCCACTTGCATTTCGAAGGATCCATCGCTCAGAATCTGGAGTCCCTTGGATGTAACCAGCAACAAGCTCAGTCTGCAAAGTGGGACCTGTACCGAGGTCAGTTCTCAACTCGCCACTGGAACCAGCTTGCTGAGTGGAGTACAGCACACCTAGGCCTGCCTCATCCTGGCCAGCCAATTCAAAGCTGCTGGAATCCACCCCCGAGCATCCAGAGGGACTGCCGGTGATGTTGATGCGGGATGCAGCAGCTGGCCCAACTGTGCCAGAGATGCTTATCTCGCACACCTTCATCGATGTGCTCGACCCACCAAGGGTGACAAAGCGACCTGCTAGGGGTGCATCGCATTCTATGGTGCTCACACTTCCCAAAGATGATTCGGTGACACTTGCCTTGCACTCGGGACCTTTGTTAGCCTGCGGTCCAACCTTCAAGCTTGCCCCCGTCACAGACGCCGTTAAGGAAATGGAGTGCACCACCTTGCCGGAACCCAAGTCCAACCATATGTAACTAGAAGAGTCAACTTCTACGCATGATTCGCATGCTAGCTCTTCAGAGCTGGCCACATCTCCATCAAAAATGTTTTCCACTACACCATCCAGCACTGTACCACTGTACCCCACGCGGAGGATACTTAGTTGCTGGGCTGAGCCTAGCCCATTGGCGCCCCAAGCTGTGATGAGCCCATCCTCCACATCAGTGCAAACTGCACCATCGTCTGAATATGTTACATCCAGTAGTGCCAAGGTCTCCGAAGAACCTGTGAGGAAAACCTTCGGGACATTGTTCACCGTGATCTTTCTCACAGCGCTTTCTGACTCACCGAGGCTGGAGCAACTGTAGAAAAGACTCTGCGTCCCTGTTCTTGAAGAGTCCGCTTCGTTCAGTACTTCCCGGAACGGCAGCACTTGATTGTGGTCATCTTTGCAGCAAACTCCAGGATCGTTGAACTCTTCTCCTTGGATACTGCATACTCAAGTCAAGCTGATCTACAATCCTACGCATCATATGCATGTCTAGTCCAACTACAGTAATTCTGTGCAATTTGCCTCCATGCCTACCTGCACCTATTACTGTGGCATATGCGCCTGGCAAGGGGCTCAAGCACATCCCAAGGCTTAGCACAGTGCTGCCGATGCAATGCATATGCAAAGCAGAGTCGGTCGCTTGTCTTCCATATCACACAGCTGCAATTGCAATAGGTTTCGGCTGTGAAGGGATGAGTGCGTCAACATGAAGGTGGCTGGAAATCTGCCCCAAAAGACCACATGACACATTTCCCAAGAGAGAATGATGGGAATTGAGAACTTCACACAGAATCGGAACATAGTCCGACATTATAAAGGCGAGGCTCCAAGGAGAAGAGTCATGGACGCTGGTCCGCGCAAAACAGGTGCCGGCAGGTTGCTGGTGACATAGACAAGCCTGCCCCGGGCAAACCGGAACCGATGCCTTCTTCATATCTTCTGGGAAGGGTCTGTTTTGTCTCTAGGCGGTTTTCAGGTGGCACTAACATACTGACGTTGCACCTGTTTGTGGTCTCCTAGCACATTTAGAAAGTGAAGAGATGAAGGCGGTTGAATGAAGCACACCGAGGCAGCCCAGTCGTGACCCGTCCTGCTTGTTGTCCAAACTGTACCATTGCTGTCAGTGCAGGAGTAGGTCACTGTAGTTTCTGCTGCTGTGGACATATTGAGGTCCGGGCTGGCAGTGTAGATAATGAGCCCACCATTTGTATCGACACATTGTGCACCAGGATCATTCCAAGTGGAATCTTTCTCCAGCACAACAACAGCATCGCCACGGAGCTCTATGGCAGGTGAAACTTGGACATATCTCACCATAGTCGAAGTTCTACCTTTGCTATCCACGCACGAGTAGGTGATGCTAAATTCACCAACCTCATCCAGTTGCAGCGAAGCTGGAGAGCTGGACACTGACAGCGGCTTCAGGTCCCGGTCAATGCAGGAAACTCCTGGTTCACTGAAACTTCCATCTGATTGTCGAAGAATCATGTTTGTCAGGCCTTCCAGCTTGATTGGATGGCGAACCTCAACAATCATCGACCTGGTGGTTTCCACGCTGTCTTTAGAGCATGCGTATTGCACTGTGAAAAGCCCTTCGGAGGCGGTAGACACACTGGAACTGCTGAGGTTTACACTTCCACTCCATGTGCCTGCGAGCTCATATTCATGATAGCAAGCTTCGGCAGGCCAAGAAGTATATTCTCCTGGTGCATCAAATTCACCCTCTTTGATAACTACCCTCCGCAAGGCCTGTTGCATCATGCACTTGAACGCAAGACCTCTCACACCAATCACAGCATCACCATTGGCTTTGATCTCCAGGTTGCTCCCGTGCGTGAAGTCAATGGCCACTGTCTTTGGTGATTCGGAATTCGTTGCAGTTGCTTCACTGACCGCATTCAGAAAAACCTCCACGGTGTCGCTGGATGAAGTGTTGTCATTGCCAAAAGTCAGGTCTAAAGTTCCGTAGCCAGACAATGTCAGAGCAATGCCAGCAGATGGTGAACCTCGGTATCCAATATACCCATCTGCTAGCCACACATTTGCATCGCTTGTATTTATTGTCCAACCTGCGGCTGCCATTGCCTCTGCTGAGGCGAAGTTGTTGAGCTGCAAGTTGCCACCACACAAGACTGACCTTGGAACGTAATTGATAACAAAGCACATGAGTCGGTTGCAAGACCGTTCTTAATCTGACAAATCATCCTTTCGCACCTAACAGCCGACCCTTATCCTGGAATCCTAGTGCCTGCAATCTGGATTGTGCTATAAGCAGTGCGCCCCGCAGCAGCAAGCACTCGGGCATGCCGCCAGGTCAAAAAATGAGTTGGAAGCTCTAGCCACATTGAAAAGAATATATATATATAACTAAAATACCTTGAAAGAAAACATAAACAGTAAAAGTGGATTGGTTTGCTCTAAGGATCGCCTCTGGAATCAAGCACGACACGTCATCATGATCTCGACAAATCCTTCCCGCATTCAGTAGCGTGTCCAGACAACAAATGTTGTTTGCTTCATCAGAACCGCAGTCTTCACCACCGCAAGTTTCACATGATGCATCGCAGCAGTACAATGTGCCAGTGACATCCTCTGGACGGCTTCCGTTGCGGCACCAAAGATCTTCCCCACATCGAGCCACAAAGGAAGTCCCAACGATTTCCACGATGCCAGAGGCCAGCGAAGAACTCGAGAATTCGAGGTCACCATCCACGTACCCCTTTTTCACTGTGAAGAATTCCTCGTCTTCGCCTTTTAGATCCGTGATGCTGCTGTTGTCAAACTCAATGCGTGCTAGCAACACATCAGTGGGCAAGGGCACAAACTGCGTCCACGTTGCACCTTCAAGGTATTGCCACTCTATCCCTGTGAAGCGTACACACGCAAAGTTCTCTGCAAAGCCAGTTGCTTGAGAGGACCACCGACTTTCCCGAGTTTCCTTGGTAAACATCAGGAATCCCAAGCGAGCTTCAGAGTCTGATGTTCCACTATGTTCACATTCCGCACCGCTTCCCAGTGTACCAACCGAGCGTGTGCACGTGCCGGGCACCACCGACGAGGCATAGTCCTTAAGAAGCAAAGAACAGTGAGGGCATTACACAAGTGCAAAGAAAGTCGGAGGGTGTGTGACTCATTCGGCTCAGCCGCATAAATGTAAAAGTTGCCGCTCTTGCCCGTGGATGAAGTTGTACACTTATCTACGGCAATGCTGCTGTACTGATCGCTTGAAGCTGACGTTGGGCCAGACGTAGCTGGAAATCCAATGCCAGAGCCACCAAAGGCGTAAGAGGTCCAAGCATTGCTGTCATCAAGCGCGTCTGTCAAAGTTGGGTAGATCTTGAAATCAGCGCCTTCCCAACCCCAGAATGTTTGCAGGATTTTGAAACTTCCAAACTATGTTTGCAGACTTTGAATAGTATACAGATTCAATTTTGATTCAATCAAATGTGTGACTACAGTCCGTATATCCACTTTGGCCCTTCTAATATGCACTACTATCATCTACTATCCAGTGCAAGTCGGTCGGTAGCAAGCAACATGGCCAGCGGCCAGCACACAACCTTCTGAACCCAAGAGCCCACCTTCGACATTATCCACCGATGTCCATTCGCACGCCATCATTGTGTAGGCAGAGAAACTCATCGGCATGTCGGTCAACCTGCCACAGCGCTGCCAACATGAACAACATGAACAACTGCAAACAAAAAACACAACATCACTCAACCAAAATCAAATAGACGGGGTCCACCTGCAACAAAACACTGGCCTTCTGTAGTAAATGTCCTGAAAAGCTCCGTCGCAATCTGGGCACGTCCGCCGGATGATTTTAAATTGACTTGCGCGAAAGCGGCTGTCAAACTCCAACTGGCCCAGTGTATGGACTGTGCCATTGGAGCTCAACCCCAAACCGAGGCGCCACTCCTGAAGCAAATGGTTCTCAATCACACAAATAGTGAATTTGCTGAATTTGATCTCTGGAAAACTAGCTGGGTGGTAAACTAGACGTCTGGCAAACTATATGCTTAACTAGGCCCCTCGTAAAAATGAGACATACGAGTTTTATGAAAAGTGTGACAATAGGCCAACTGTTTGAATCAGAAACGCAAGCAATACGGTTTGCCTTCAGGCATACGACGCAATAATGAAAAATGAGCAGCCATATGCTATATCGTAGTTGTTTCGTATCGTTTTGATTTGTGTTGCTTCGTGCTGCTTGTAAAAGATCACCAAGTGTGAACATATATGCGAAACAATTAAACACAGTAAACAGTGTTTGCCTCACTCTCTTGGGAAAAACCGCTGCAAGTGAGGTCATCTCTGTGACACATCTAATGTCTTCTTTACACATCTATGAGTGCTCTGCCGCATCTTGGCGCCCTACCTCTTCGCGGGATGTCCAACTCACGCTAAACCTTCATGCATCTCTCTCTGTGAGACATACTGCGAATTTACATCTAGGTCTAGGTTCTCAATGTCTCATGGCTCTCACTTCTCATCCTCCGCATTGTAGGTTGCCATTCTCCTGTGGCTCAGTCTGCTCTTCATGACTCTCTTCATGGTACGTGAGCCTCCTCAAAGCTCGCGGGCACAGTTCCGGGTTCCTATGCCAATGCTGCTGGTCGGTTCGCTCAGGCTCACCACTCTGATGATGTTTCACGTCATGAATGTCCACTGTTGCAACCATGGTCACGTCATCGTCCACTCCGAATGCTTCTGGTGGTGGGATTCAAATCCGCCCATCGTGGTCACTGCCATCAATCTCAATCAAACCTTCTCCTTCTCGCGCTCTTTGCCTCCTTATATGTACTCAGTTACTCTGCTCTTGCTGCTTCTGCCTCTTCTCCTCGAATCTCTATCATCTCGTCACCTGCTCTCTCCTCTCCATTGCCTGACGCTCAAGCCGCTTCTTCACAAACAAGATGCTTCGCCTGTAGCCACCCGGTGTCCGACCTGCCGAATGAACTCCGAGAGATCTCGGGACGCAAGCGTCAAGTATGTTTCAACTCCTTCTCCTCTCAGCAAAAATTGCTCTCGGTACCATTCAAAGACTTCTAAGCCACGCGATCCAACTCTTCATTGTTGCTCTCCTCTGCGCCATTTGCCAAAATGCTGCTCGATCTTAGTGAGGCGTCATTAAGTGTCATGAAGATGAAGCATCTGCCAACGTTGGTCCTCAATGCCTTGGATGCGGCTCATCCGCTCGCTGATGAGATCACCTTCGGCCTCCCACTCACGCTCAAGTAGTTCTCTTTTATCTGAGTCTGCGCCCCACTCAACTTCTTCAGGGCCACTGGCGGCCACTGTCTCTGTCTTCTCCACCATTGTCACGACGTCCACGTCCTATAGGTCTTGCGGCGGATCATTGTTCTTGATGTTCAACACGTTGAACTTCTCCGGGTTGAGGTCGGTCTCCTCCACGAAGTGGTGCATGTTGCTCACATTCATCATGTCCAGAGAATGATGTGACTCCTCCGAGGAGCCACATTTTGAAGATCTTGCCGACCTTCTTGATGTGGCCGATCACCTTCTCCGTCTGGGTTCAACTACTCCACGCGAAGCTTCATGATGTACTCGTCGGCACGGCCCTCCGTCCAGCAATGGGTTGTCAGCTTGATCACCATGAGCTAGGTTCTAGTTTTCTCACCCAGCGTGGGACAATCACCTCCACCAATTAATGCTGCTTCGCTGAAGCATCCTTGATGTCTGTGACATACAGGCATGAATCCAGCAGGAGTCAAACTGAACTGCTTCTGATCTGTGTTTCCTGCCCTGTTTGTCTGGCTATGATTCAGCGCCTGCCTCTGCGCCTCCAAATTAAAAAACGCACGGTGAGCCCAGCAAAGTGGCTCCTCAATGCTCCTCATCTGTTACTGCCTCATCTGACGCTGCAAATTGTTGTAGTTGACTGATCTCTTCCAGCGTCGCCTTCTGGTCCAACTGATTCAGCCCTGCTTCACTGACATTGGGAGGTCCGTCACGTTCAGCATGATCACCAATTGTCTTCTCGGTCAGATCCATCTCCACTTCCAACTCTGGGCGATGTCAGGGTCAAAGGCCCATGGCCCTAGAAGATCGACCTGCTCGTCCTCATACGCGTCGTCATTGTTGTCTTCTACCGCGTTGTCGTATGTTGATGTGGCCAGCCAGAATTGGTAAACGCAACTCTTGTCTCTTTGCTCTTTCAGCGCCGTCTTCACTACGCTTGTAACGCTTTGATGGTTGTCCTTCTCTGCTCTCAAGGTCAAGCGTCTTTGTCCCCTTGAGAACGCTAATGTTCATTAGATCACCTTCTGCACTTCCAGGTCCGCCATCTGTTCGCGCCTTCTTTGGGATACGTTCATCCTCTTCTGCCCTGCCTGCGGCGCTTGGCGCGTACTCATTCTCATCTTCGCTGTCAAAATTGGCTTGCGGATATTTCACCGCTTCTTTTGAACCTTCATCCATCACCTCCTGGAAAGGAAGACATTCTGGTGAAGGAAGTTCACGAAGCTTCGCCTTCATAGTCCCGTGAGCTGCTGCTTTCTTCATTGAATTTGGCAGGACCTCCAAGCCAACCAAGAGCTCCTTGTCGAACTCTTCTGCGCAAAGCCGGCCTGCTTTGCTTTCGCCCTCGCCAAGCGAGAGTCTTGACATGCAGCAATGCCTTGATCAGCCCCATCCTTTCCTAAACTGCAATAGCCATCGTCTCTCGCTTGCCCTCATCCAAAATCAAGAGCAATGACTGCGTTGCCATAGCGTCACCCGTGAAGTGCTTGAAACGGTGTCATCTTCAATGCGCTATGATAAGCTGCATATCTGTTCAATAGCCATGCGCTGCACTATGTCTGGCTGCCCGGCGGTGGATTGCATGCTCTGGGTCTTAAAGTAAGTGCAAAATGAGCGCCATTGCTTGATTGCGATTGGTCCGGGTGTATCTGCTGCAGTCTCGACTTGTGAAGGGCCTTGCCTTGTTCATGTCCAACATGGTTGCTAGGCCCAGTCGTTTGGCTAGCTCCAAGCCTGCAAGCTAAACTTTTTTGTGATCACAAACCAGCTCCACCTTCTCAACCTGGCTGGTCCACACGCCAACGAGCACCATACTCCTCCAGTTACTCATGCGCTCTATGGCCAAAAGCGTTGCCTGTCGACGCTCTTCTCGTTTGACCCCATAGCTCAGCCTGTCAAATTGTTCTCTCTCCAAGAGAGTTCTTGTTGTATGCCTCGCCTTTCATTGCCACCTTGTTGCCCTCGATCTCTTTCATGTCTGGTGTTGGGGCCCGAACCCAAAGCGTGACACTTCTCTCTGGAATCAAACTCCAGTCTCTTTGTCTTTTCTTTCTTCCATGGGTTCCATGGGTGAGTTCATGAGTGTCTCACCCATTCCACGCTGTGCCACCAGCTTGTACACGTTGAAGTGTTCCACATATAGGCCTTCGCGAAGGTCGCGTCCACAAAGTCCATGATGCAGTTGGATCGAAATCATCTGCTCTTGCGCTCCAAGACGTGGAGGATGTAGTTCCAGCCGTCATGGCCGCTCTGCTCCTTGCCGAGCTTCAGTTCATCCCCGCGACATATCCAATGTCTTCTTTGCACATGTATAAACGCTCTGCTGTATCTTGACAGAACCACACACAATCGTTTGTTTGCAGCGCTGTATTTGCTTCAGATTGTTCCCTGCCTGGCAGGCGAGGGTTGTTAGATTATATCGGGCTGTCCTCCTCTTCCTCCTTCTCCTCGAGCCTTCTCCTTCTCCGGACTCCAGGCCTAACTGCAACTGCTTGATCGTTGTGGGCAACCTTAACTGCTCTGGCATGCATTCTCGCATTGTATCGAGCAGCATACGTGCTGGCATTCTTTCAGGCATACATTCTGGCATGTTATCTGGCATATACTCAGCCATCCTATTTTGGCATAAACTCTGCCAAATGTTCTGGCATTTTGTCGAGGTCCGGCGGCGCCCACTGCGATCCAGCACTGGTGGTTGAGGTCCGGCGGCGACTGCGATCGAGCGCCTATTCAGTCGGGTGCTGGAAAATATGTGCCAGAAATAAAGCGTCAGATCGATTGCTAGAATTGTCCCAAATAAAATACCTGAATGTAAAGCCGACAGAATGTCAAAAAAAAGCCCGACAGACTCAGAATGTAAAACAGCAAAAAGATTGTCAGAATATATGCAAGATAGAGTGGCAGACATCTGCCAGAGTCTACGCCAGGTAGAATGCCGGAAACATGCTAGATAGAATGCCAGAATGTAAGCCAGGATCTTTTACCAGTTAGGACGCCAGAAATTTGCCAGGTAGAACGCCAGAATGTCTTCCAAAAATGTCCGAAAATATTCCAAATAGAATGCTAACAAAAAAAGGCCAGATAGATTGCCATGGCATGCCCGAATCAATGCCAGGAGGAGAAACTACATACTAGGCGCAACGCCAGCCAGCAGCAATGCCAGATAGAATGCGAACACATGCCAAAACATAGAACGCCAGAATGTATGCAGAGTTTATGCCGGATAGAGCCCCCAAAAATATGCGACAAACATGCAACATAAAATGTCAGTGTGTGTGCCAGAAATATGCCAAGTAGTACACGCCAAGCAGACTGCAAGAATAGACGCCAGACAGAATACCAGAGTATGCGCCGGATAGGATGCCTGACACGCCAGATGGAGTGCGAGAATATATGCTGGATAGTGCCAGAATATTTTTGCTCTATCATTGAATCATTGATTACAGAACCAGTGTCGGAATACATGCCAGAAGACATACCAGGACCGAAGCGGGACCATATGTCACAGCACATGCCAGACTTCACAGCAATGTCAGAAAACGCGCCAACAAGGACGTCAGAACACAGTCTAGAACCTTCCCCAGCCTTTATGATAGATGATGTGCCAAAACACAAATCAGACTTGATGCCAGAACAAGGTCAGAACATTGTCCATCCGCATGTCCGCCCTTGTCAGGCTAAATACACGTGCCCTGCCTTTTTCCAAATCGCCGTTCAGTTTTAGTAAGCAAGTATGAAAACAAAAAGAAAAATGTGAACACAATAAGATATGATATATAATTGCTGTTATTTGCTGTTCATGTTTCGTACTTTTGATAAGGCTTTCGTAATTTTTCATATCCCCAAAAACTTGTCGTATGTTTGTCATATTTCCCCAAACAGTTGACTGTTAGGGGTTCTCAATTCTTTCTTAAGATGTGTCCGCCCTTTGTGTCACTGCTGGTGTCCGCCCTTTCCGCTGGCCATGTACCATTTCTGTTCATTTGTCTCCCAGGTCTGTCACTGGTGGTGTCCGCCCTATTCCGCTGGCCATGCAGCGTTTCTGTTGATTTGTCTCCCAGGTCTGTCACTGCTGGTGTCCGCCCTTTTCCGCTGGCCATGCAGCATTTCTATTCTATTCATTTGTCTCACAGGTCTGTCACTGCTGGTGTCCGCCCTTTTCCGCTGGCCATGTAGCAAGTCCATTCATTTGTCTCCCAGGTCTGTCGCTGTCCGCCCTTTTCCGCTGGTGCAACATTTCTTTTCATCTGTCTCCCAGGTCTGTCACTGCTGGTGTCCGCCCTTTTCCGCTGGCCATGTAGCATGTCCATTCATTTGTCTCTCAGGTCTGTCACTGCTGGGGTCCGCCCTTTTCCGCTGGCCATGTAGCATTTCCATTCATTGGTCTCCCAGGTCCGTCGCTGCTGGAGACCGCCCTTTTCCCCCTTGGCCATGTTTTCTAAGAGTGTTTGCCTTTCTGAGAGTGTCTCCCTTTGAATCTCCTTTTTGTTTCCCTTCTTGTCCTGCTTGTCTCCCTTCTCTCCAGTCTTGTCTCCCTTCTTGTTGGTCATTGTGTCCGCCTTGTCTCCCTTC
>CAXAMN010024918.1:558547-570496 GCA_963970005.1 Durusdinium trenchii
CTTGTCTCCCTTCTTGTTGGTCATTGTGTCCGCCTTGTCTCCCTTCTGTTTCCTTTTGTCGCCCCCTTCTTGTTGGTCATGTGGCCGCCTTGTTTCCCTTCTGTCTCCCTTTGTCTCCTGTCTTGTCTCCCTTCTTGGTGGTTAGTGTCCGTCTTGTCCCCCTTCTGTTTCCTTTTGTGCGCCTTCTTGTCTCCCTTCTTGTTGGTCATTGTGTCCACCTTTCTCCCTTCTGTCTCACTTTGTCTCCCGTCTTGTCTCCCTTCTTGGTGGTCACTGTGCCCGTCTCCCTTCTGTTGTCTGCCTTCTTGTCTCCCTGCTTGTTGGTCATTGCGTCCGCCTTGTCTCCCTTCTTGTCTCTCTTTGTCCGCCTTGTCTCCCTTCTGTTTTCTTTTGTCTCCTTTTCTCCCTTTTTGTTGGTCATTGTGTCTGCCTTGTCTCCCTTCTGTCTCCCTTTGTCCCGTCTTGTTGCCCTTTTTGGTGGTCACTGTTTCGTTTTGTCTCCCTTCTTGTCTCCCTGCATTGTGTCCGCATTGTCTCCCTTCTTGTCTCCCTAGTTGTTGGTTTTCTGCCTTCTTGTTGGTCAGTGTGTCCGCCTTGCCTCCCTTCGGTCTCCCTTTGTCTCCGGTCTTGTCTCCCTTCTTGTTGGTCACTGTGTCCGTCTTGTCTCGCTCGTGTCTCCCTTCTTCTATCCTTGTTGTCCCCGGCAAAAAAAAGTGCTTATGAATTATATAAATGCTGCAGTACATACATTACATTATATTGCAACAAACCTGCACTCCCAGCGGCTCCGGACTCCCTCCCTCAGTATGGGTTGGAGGTTATGGTATATCTGTTTGCATCTAGATACCTTGTTCTAAAGCTTATTGCAACATCCTCTTGAACTCTGATGAGGATGCCCCCCACCCAATCTGCGTCCTGCCGATCACCCTCAAAGTAGATTGGGTGCCGGATCTCGCCTTTGAGAGTTCACAAATTGCTGGGCTACAAGAAAAGCCCAGAAAACAACAACACATTCGTCTTCCAATCTATTTAAATAGGTTAGGGTTGTCATTCCACCTAAAGGTCGGTTTCCCCTCTTTCCCCCTATCCGAGCCTGACCGCACGATGGTTGGAACGCCCGTCGCGCAAGGAGGGAAAGGGTAAGAAATGTAGCTTTCAAAGTAGCGGTCGAAGAAATTGTCAGTGACGGACAGTCTGCTTGAGCCTTGCGTTGAACCCACCCACAAGCCCAAGAACTGCTCATCAAAAACAACAAACAAAACAAGCTCTCTGGCCCTGCTCACCCCTCGCACCATTCAAGATTGGGAACTCTGTGAGGCACCAGTCAGGTCAATGCACGACCAGGGGTCCTCCTCTGGGTCTGGGTGAGCGCTGATGGACGAAAACTCCGATCCTGGAATTGATTTGATTTGAAGGCAATGGCAAAATGTTGCTCGATGAAATGTATCTAGTTATGACCTGGTTGAGTAACAAGTTCAACTTCCAGCCAACAACAAAAAATTCAAATGAGGTCTAACGGCAAAATAATGGTCGTTGCCCTGGCAAGCACGCAATTGCCTCCTTGGACTTTTGGTTAAGTTATATATGCATGTAAAGAATAATCCGCACCTCTTTTTCTTTTCGCTCTGCAGCTAGATTGTCAGAATATAACAAAAGTTGGGAGCAAAAAATGATTTCCCAAAAAGAACGAATTGATTATCCCCTCCTTGCCGGTCCACAACACGAGGAAGGGGGCGTTTCCGGATAATCGTCCCCCCTGACCAGGTGGGCCACGCGGCCACACCCCAAACCCTGGCCAGGCCCCGAGGGACACCAGCATTTTTTCTCATCTCTTTGCTGGTTTAGTGGAGGAATGCTTCTTTGCACGTCCCCCAGACCTCGCTTGCGTGAGGTCGGCCTGTTGCTTTGCAACGGCTCAAGTGTCTCAAACTGTCTGAGGTCTGAATTCTGAAAAAAGGTGCGAAAGGGTGCCAAACGTCTCTCAAGTGGTCCTAGTTTCATTTCGGCCAAAATGGCTCGGACTCGTTAAGATACAGGCGTGCAGTTTTCTGGGCCTGCCAACGTCCCAAAATCATCACTCGGTCCAGATTCCCGTGTTGACAGAACCACCATGTGGCTCCGCCACGCCTCAAAGAGTAGGGTCTGAGTTCAAGGGTTTCCAGCTGAAGACTCTCAACGCGTGTTTTAAACCATTTACGCCATCATGCAGGCGTCGGACAAAGCTTCTGGTGGGGCGAAGCTAAAGTCACCCAATGTTGCACATAACGGAGGGCAGTGTCATGACGTATCGACACACTTTCCTGAACTGCTGCGCGTTTACCAGCTTTGGTGAGGCCTAAGGCTATGACAGCATTCCGCAATTTCTTGGAAACCTCTACCCTATTGCGAACTACATCCAACAGCTCCAACAGCTCACCACGCGCAAAATGCCGTAAAAGCACAAAGCTACCATACTATGCAACACCTGCATGTTCAGGGACTGGAGGGGCCAGGGAGATGTCCCCACATCTTGGCATCATGGTCCTGTAAGGAGGCCAGGGTGTCGGCGGCCAGACCACGCCCCTCCCCGTGTTCGGTATTCCATGACTAAAAGATCCAAATGTTCACGACTACTAGGTACATGCAGGCCTTCGGCCTTAAGGAAGGTCAAAATAGCGGGTGAGCGCTTTGTCATAGCGGACTCTTGTGGACGGTTGAACCGTTAACTGCCTTAGTGTTCCTAACTTCTGCCGATCTCTATAGCTCTTCTAGCCTGGGTGCTGCCTTCAAAGGCGACCTTTGGTATGGCGAAACTTGGTTTGTACCGCCCACCGCGACGGACGATCCGCCGGGTTGAGATCGGTACTCACGTACCCCCAGAGGCCAACGACATTGTGAGCTAGTAAGAGCGAGTTTATTCGGCACAAGGTTCTTCTGAGGCGCCTGCTCGAAGTCCTTCCCCTAGTCATGCTGCGCAAACAGACGAGCAAATCCGTGAGGTGCAAAATACGACAATCATGGTTCTGTAATGTTCCAATCTCCACCGGAGACCGGCCAAAGACGCCCTCAACTCGAGGGAATTTATGTGTTCACCCCGACCCAACCATTTCCAACCGGAGACGACCTACCACTTCCACATCTTCGGGTTGATGGTATGTCGCAGTCGTTGATGTCCTTGAACCTCGTCAGGAGTGCTGTTGAGCATCAAGTCTGCCCCCTTTGTGGAAACCAACCGCCCCAGTTGATTAGTTAAGGCCTGCGCAGGTCTCTTGGTTTGAGACTGATCGGGCCGAAGGGGCGACCTCATCAGCCGGGACTGGATGTAGGGATTTCCTTCCAGGTCTAACCGTCCTAGTACTGCTGAAGGAGAAAGAGCAGGGCACAACCCCCGAGGGCCCAAAAGTTGTCTCAATAACCAGACTACCACAGGCACTGACCATCCATTTCCGACCAGGCTGAGGCGTTTGTCGCTGTATTCGGCTTTCTTCCGCTGTGTCTTTGGCACGCACATCTGAGTGTACCCCGCAGGCAATCCCATCATATATTCCCGTTCCAGGATGGAAGGAATCCGATATACACCCTTGCAGTTTACCAAGCAATGCTGAGGGAGATCTTGGTACGGGGGGAATCGATGCTGATCCTGGTCCCTCCTGGTAACCCTATAGATCGGGCAAGACAATTGTTTGTCTCTAAAAAAATTAACTATTTAGATAATTTTTAAAACTATTTTCGAAAGAAATAATTAATTTTCTTTAACTATTTTTGAGACAATTCTGGGGGGCAATTCAAAAAATTAACCTTCTTTTTAAGGACAATTCTTGGGACAATTCTATAATTTGTAGTTTTTTAAAGACAATTCTTGGTGTCCTTTTTTTTTAAAAGTTTGTTTTTTCAGACAGTTTATGGAGTATTTCTTTGTTAAATACATTTTTTGAAACAGTTCCTGGAACAATTCTGCTTGTTAAAGCGACTTTCTTGAGACCATTCTTTCTGTAAGTCTGAATTTCAACCTTGTTCTTTAGACAAACCATATCAATATTATAGAAAATGTGTTTGGCTGGCCTGCTTTCTGCTTGCATGGCCCAGAAAGAGCAATAATCCTACAACATTGTGCAATAATCCTACCAAATTTTTAAATTGTAATAGTTGAGTCTTTAGTATTTCAATCATTGCAGCAATTCAAAAGCTATCAGCCAGTGGTCCATGAGCTTAGCTCCAGCCATCAAAGGTGGTGTTCCAGCTGCACAATCTTGTGCCATGTGCCGGACCGCCCCCGTGAAATCTTCTTGAGAAAAGCACCAGGTCATCCTGGGGTTCAGGGCCCCACTATTCTCAGTGAGGTGCTGCAGCATGTGCATCTTAGATGTCACTTGGAAAATTGGGGGCACATCTTCTTGTGCAAAATGTCGCCACACATGCAAATTCAAATGTGCCATTTGGCAGCATGCCTGGTGAAATGCCTTTGCATCATTTGGAGTGAAAGCCAGGTCAGTGGCAGATTCTGCCATGAGCCTTTCCATTTTGCAGTTTGCTTTGAGCATGGACAGGATTTTTCTGTGAACTTCTGAAGCTGGGTTCATGCGCCTTTCAAACAACACTGTCAATGGCCTGGCAAGGGCCTTGATTTGAGCTGCCTTGCCCCTCATCTTGCCACCATGCTTCTTTCTGAGAAACACGCTAGGCTTCATTTGAAAATAGCAATCCTTGATATTCAGCTCTTTGCACAGAGCTTTCAGTTCTGCCCACAGCTGCTTGGTGTTGTCTTCGACATTGCCAGGCAGCACATAGTGTGTGAGCACAACCAATACTCCAGCCAGTTGGTATTGGTCTGTTCCTACATGCTTGAGGTGCATAAAATCAAGCAATGCACTGAGGCCATACATCTTAGGCATGGCAAACAGTTTGCATTGTGTTTTCTGGCCCCAGCTTCTCCAGCTGTCCAAAGTCCAAACAGTGCTTCGCCAAGGTGCACTTGGGAGAAAATGTGTCCACCTGTTCAATCCTCTTCTTGTGCATTTGCAATGAGCACATGGTCCTGCCAGCACAGACCACCTTGGCAGCCCCAAGGAACCTGCAAAGAAGTCCAAATCGCCCTTCACACCAATGAATTTGGCATGGTATCCAGAAGCCAATGGGGTGTTGGCCCTTTGCCACGCAATGGAACCTGCAGGATACCTTAGGACAAGGAATAGAACGCATGGAACAACAAGCCTATGCAAAGCATGTCAATTGCAACAATAATCCTAAACACATCCTATGCACCAAACTTCTTGGAAGACCAGCTATATGGGCAGATCTCTTTGCCACCAGGCCACTTGTGACCCAAATAGTCACTTTCAGGCCAAAGGCCTGAAGAAAGTGCTGTGAAGCTCCATGACAAAATTTGGAATGGAGTCTCCAGGGTCCCATCTTTGCCAGGCTTGAATTTTTCTCTTGTCATTTTTCTCTTTGGTCAATTTCTCTTCCTTTGCCTTCTTCTTGTCACGTTTCTCCTTGGTCGACTTCTCTTCCTTTTCCTTCTTCTTGCCCTTTGCCTCCTTGGTCACCTTCTCATCTCCTTCTTCCTTTTCCTCAGAGGCAACCACCTTTTCATCATCCTCCAAGGCCAAATGCCCTGTTTCTGCACTTTGCGCTGGCTTCTTTCTTGGCTGAGGCATGGCACTGTATGGTATTTTGCTCTTGCTTGAGCAAGTATTGCTGTTGGAGGATCTAAGCTTACAGCTGCACCCATTAGCTTCCAATAATCCTAACCTCAAAAACTCTGCCAGAAGCAATCCTAGAAGTTTTCCCCAAAACCAGTAATCCTAGAAGTTGCCAAAATAATCCTACACCAAAAAGTCCACAAACTTCAACTGCAAAGAGACAGCTGTCTTTGGAACAAAAACTTTGGTCCATACAATATTGCATTTTGTTTAATAAGTCCAAAAATTCAATTTATATGTGTATTAATTTTTTATTTTTCCAGCTTCCTGGTTATTGCTTCATCGGTAGTTTCTGCTTCTTGGTCTTTGCCAAGTCCTCAGTCCAAGGGAGGCATATTCAGCATGAACTCTTCCATCCCTCTCAGCTTGAGTGTCATAGCTCATAAGGTCACGCCACCTCTCAATGGTAAACCATCGCTCATAGCCTGTCCAGGCATCAACTTGGACCACATAGAGCCTGAACTGCCCTTGCTCCCACCAGGCCCTCAAGTGCTTGTCACCAATCGGCATGGCAGACAGGTTGGCCAAAATAAGTCAACTTGTTCCTCTTAGTGGCTGCTGGTGTGCATGTCACAATGCAACCACATTACATGCAAGAAAGCCAAGCATCCTAGAAAAAGAACAGTAATCTTAACCAACAACCCTGAGGACAAAGACTTGGCAAAACAAGACCAAAACAAGACACAACACTGGAGAAATAATCCTACCCAAGCAAGAAAATAATCCTAAAACCCAGGAGAAACCTGTCAAGTAATCCTATGAAATTAGTAATCCTAGCCCAAAGAAACATGCTTTAATGCTAAATGAAATCTATAATCCTATCAAAAACACAAAAAATATGTTTGAATGAAACATGACCACAAATTGATCAGAAGTATTGAAAAACACCTACTTCCCAAGTAGAAAAATGAACAAATTTTGGTCAGAAATCATTAAACAAAATCTTCGAAAAAACATAATTTTTAACAGAATAGTTTGCATTGAAAGTTTGACGTTCCAGAGTCAAAGTTTCACTGAAAGTTTGACATTCCAGGGTGAAAGTTTCACTGAAAGTTTGACATTCCAGGGTGAAAGTTTCAATGAAAGTTTGCAACAAACTTTCAACAAACTTTTAATTGTTTACCCAAAAATACTATAAAAATATGTATTTTCTATTGAAAATTATGTGTTGCAAAGATTTTTTTGGTGTGTTTAATGATTTCTGACCAAAATTTGTTCATTTTTCTAATTGGGAAGTATGTCTTTTCAATTATTTTTGGTTGTTTTCATGACTTCTGACCAACAGTTGGTCATTGTTCTATTGGCTAGTATGTGTTTTCCAATTCTTTTTCATTGTTGTCATGACTTCTGACCACCTTTTGACCACTTTTTATTCATTTTTGTTTAGTAAATTTTAGTGGTTTTCTTGAAAGTTGTCATGACTTGGTAAAGGCATTATCATTGCAAATATTTGAGGATTGATTCTCTTTTGGGAAAGACTTAGTGTTTTTGCATGGCTGACAAATGTTTCCAAACATGTTTTATAAGATTTCTTTTGTGATAGTGTACATGTTTTTAAAATAGTTGTGATATATATGTATACTCTCATTGTTGGAGGATGGTCGAATCATCTCTGCCTGTGCCAGAAGACAATGTGACCATGTTCCTTGCCCCACCAGAAACCCTAAATGAAGCAAAGCTTGTTTGACCAGAAATAATCCGAAACTCTTTGCAAGTCACCAATAATCCTAATCAATTGCTCAAATCAAAAGTAATCCTACCATCAGCAAGAAGCCTACTGCTCATCAGCAGGTTCATCCTCTTCAGAATCGCTTTTGCCTTTCCTGGCAGAATTGCTTTTGATGAGTGTAACATGTTTTCAACCTCAATAATCCTATACACATTCAAAGTAACCCTACCAGCACGCAAAAGTAATCCTAACAATCAGCATTGACTCCACCAAGCCTTCCACCTTTGGCATCATCACAAGGGTCTCGACTCATCAAAAGTGAGTGCAAAAGCCTCACATGCATCATAGAAAAACACCAGCAGTAATCCTAGAAAAAACCGCCAACAGTAATCCTAGAAAAAACCGCCAACAGTAATCCTACATTGGGCATCTTTCCCACTCAATGCTGACTAGTGGCATCTGCGCTCCTTTGCCTTTGCCTTTGCTTTCATTCCTCACATACAGCTGTCTCATTGCAACTTATGTCTTTCTCTTGTTTAGTCTTGAAGAGTAATCCTAGCTCCTTTTCTCTCAATGCAGACCAGTGGCGATCCCTGCCCCTTTCCTTTCCTATGTCCTTTCCCTCCATACCTCAGGAATGACAAGGAAGAATAGGTTTGGATAAACCAGACTCAAAAGACTAGCAAAGCAAAGGAAACAGTAATCCTACAAGCACAAAAATAATCCTAACATTCCAGCTAAGGTGCCCTTTAGCAGAACTTGCCTTTGCAGAACTTGCCTTTGGGGAGCTTGCCTTTGGCCTCAGATTGACACAGAATCGACCAGCTTCCACCATCATAGCAAAGCAAAGGAAACAGTAATCCTACAAGCGCACAAAAATCCTAACATCCCAGTAATCCTACAAGCGCAAAAATAATCCAACAGTAACCAACAGTAATCCTATACAGTCAACCAACAATAATCCTACCATTCCAGCAAAGAAACTCAGGAGGTGTCTTTGGCACTGGTCGATCACCATGCCTTGGCAGTGGACAAGGCACCCCTGAATCCTACAAACTATTGCAAGACAGGAAGCAATAATCCTACAGTAGCCAAAGTAATCCTATACCCAACAGTAATCCTACATTGGGCCAAGGTGCTGTGGATGGCTTCCTTTTGGGGTCACAGGAGCTTGCAAGAGCACTGCCATCTCGTCCAAGCACTGGGCAGCTTCCTCCTCCACCACCAACTCGCACACATCGCCAGCCTCATCCACAAAGGGCCTCAAGTGCATACAAAAACAGAGTATCCCCACCATCACAAGAAAACCAGGATTAAGAAAACCAGTAATCCTACATACACCACAACATTCACAAGTAATCCTACCAAAACAAACAATCCTAGCGTCCCACAGCTACCAAGGCACTCCCCAAGGGTGCTGTCGCCCCTGCCACTGAGCCTTGGCAATGCAAAGTGCTGACCATGAGATGAGCTTGTGGGCAAAGTAATCCTACACCAGCAGCAGGCATCAATAATCCTACCAAAATCTGCCTGGCAAGAAGCCCCTTCTCCATAGGAGCAGCCACAGGCTGGCTTCGAGTCGCACCATCATCATCGGCCTCCGTGGCTTTCAAAACAAACAGCTGAAGCAGTTTGAGGACAGCACAAAAGACCAATAATCCTATCCAGACAAGTAACCCTACCAAAAGGTCTCACCCACCTTGTCTTGCCAATCATCATCCATCAGCTTGCTGAAGTTCATGCTCTGCTTCTGGTGCTGCAGCTTCACAAGGGCAAGCTTCACCTTGCTGCTTGCCAAGACGCCATTTCTGGCAACTTTGAAGAGCCTGTGGAACAGCTGGCTCACATGCCTTTGGCCAAAAGGATCAGCTGCAGATTTCCAGGTGACTTTCCCATTCTTGGGTGGCTCAACCAAGGAAAGCAGATCCCAGCAGCCCATTTGCTTGAACATGGTCTCGAAGGGCCCCATCAAATCACTTGTACTGATGCTAGGGTCAGGTGCCAGCCTTTTCATGGCTGTCAAATGAGCTGTCAAAAGATTTGAACCAAGACTGGAAAACAAGTAACCCTATCAAGTACAACAGGCTCAACACACAAAGTAATCCTACCAAGTACAGCAGGCTCATCACACAAAGTAATCCTACCAAGTACAGCAGGCTCATCACACACAGTAATTCGACCTGGCCCATGCATAAAAAAAATAATCCTACCTCATGGATTTCGCACATGTCTAAAAGTAATCCTACAACATTGCACAAGAACTCTGAGTTATCACAATTCTCTTACCCAATTTTCCAGCTTTCCAGAAAATTCATATCAACAAGCTTTCCACAAAACACAAAAATATTGTTTTTCATTCGAAACAGTCCTTTTTTTCAATCAATTGTCCACCAGAAAATGATACCAAAAAAGGTGTAAAAATAGAATTGTCCATAAAAATGCAAGTTAAAAATAGTTAGAAAAAGAGATAAAAAATAGAATTGCCCCCAAAATTGTCTCAAAATAGTTAAACAAAAATTGTCTATTTTTTGCTTTTATAGAATTAACTATTAGTTAAATATTTGTCTGCAGACAACAGAGTTAACTATTAGTTAGGAAATTGTCTTGCCCGATCTATAGGGAATGGTTTGCTCATCGCAGGAATGAAGTCCGGCTGGTCGATGTCCTCGGCTTTCCATTGGCCGTGAAGTGGTGAATGTCGGGAAAGCCTGGTTCGGATCCACCTTTGTCCATCCCGCTTCTACCGATAGCTCCTATAGGGCTGGTCCCCGACAAGCTAAGCGTACGGCCATGAATCAAGACATCTGTACTGTGTTCATGGATGTCCCACGTTAACCAGTATAAACGCTGCCGATTGCACCATGTCAAGCTACCTGCTTCGCAAAACCCAGGTATCTCCGAAGCTCTCATTGATGCCACGCTCTCCATCAGCGTATGGGTTTGCGCCCAAGGAACATGTGCTTCGACCATGGCTGAGGTGCGCTGGACGTGTGAGGATCTCTCATCCCGCAGGGCGCCTTTTCCCGGCGGCCCCGCCCCGATTGATACCAGCTCAGCTCCACCTGTCCATAAGTCAATGCCCACTGGATCACCTCCTTCTCTCCAATCTGTGCAACGTCGGGGAGTGAAGGGTCCCTGGATAGTGATGCTCTACTACCCGCCTTGCTGCTGGGTCCTTCTCAACGGCGATGTGGCCACTGGCTGTCATAGCATCCTTCTCTTCTGTAGCCCTTTCACCTCCTCTCCACGGCTCATCCGCCCCGTCTCATCACTTGTCCCGGCATTGCACTTGCTCGTCTCATAGAATAAGCCCCGCTCCTCTCGCTCTCTCTAATCCTTCTTCGGCTTCTCCTTTCCCTTCTTGCCCTTTTGCCTTTTCCTTTGTCGCCTTTCTCTCCGTTTTGCCTCTCTTTTCCATGACCCTTTGTCCACTAGGCTCCACTCTGATGGGCTTGAACTTCGGCACGTTGCTCTGCGGTGGCGATGCGAAGCCCCTGCCGGGGCGACAGGGTGGCGGTGTCGCTGGGAAGCAGCTCCCAGCCTCTGGGCTGAGCTCCAGGCAAGGCCGCTCACTTGAGCTTCGAGTGACTTGACCCGCTGGATCAGCGTGTCCATCGCTGCAGGAAGCTGACGACCAATCGTAAGATTGATTTTTCAATATCGGATCCTCAGGGTTCGAAGCGGAATCGGAATCGGCAGCGGCGAAAGGCACGGAGGTATTCTGCGCAGAGGAGTCGACCAAAGAAGGGCGAGGGCGGGAGCAAGTCCAGCGAGGCCGAGGCCGATTTGAAGGGAGAGCGCATTTTCGGGGAGCCGCAGAAAGTCCGTGCGGTAGGCATTGGTTTCCCTGGGGTGCTCTCAGCACAGGCCATAGAGGCCACGCAGGAGTTATATAATGCTCCTGGGGGTGGGGCAGGAATCCACCCAACAAGAGAGCTGGTCGCCAACGCTGCTGAAGTACTACAGGCAGATGATGTTGAGCCGAAAAGTCTCCGGACCGATGAGCCGAGAGAGCTACATACTCTATGCGCTGTGGGCGATCAGGTTCTTCAAAATTTTTCAATAATATTGAAAATGGTCAACTTGGAAGCCAAAACACTCATGATCAATATAATATTGGTCATGATATTGGTCGATATAGGTCAATATTGGTTTCAAATATTGATCATGATATTGATCATGCTATTGGTCAATATGGATCGTGGAGATCCTGTGGTGTTCCTGTGGAGATCCTGTGGAGCTTAGAACCCTGTCGAGATCCTGTGGAGTTCCTGTGGAGATCCTGTGGAGTTCCTGTGGATTTTTTGAATCCTGTGGAGTTCCTTTTGACATTGATATTGGTCTTGATATTGATCGTGATCAAAGGAAGATTAGTGTACGAAACTTCCGTGTTACGGACATTCAAGAACTGTTCATACACCACTCAACAATACACCACTCATCAAAGCACCACTCATCATAGACCACTCATCATACACCACTCATCAATACACCACTCATCATACACCACTCATCATACACCACTCATCAATACACCACTCATCATACACCGCTCATCATACACCACTCATCATACACCACTCATCATACACCACTCAT
>CAXAMN010024918.1:585572-631096 GCA_963970005.1 Durusdinium trenchii
CTCAATAAGAAATTTGTTTTTGGGACCTCTATTGTGAAAAGTTTTTTCCACTGGAAAAATTGCTCATGGAATCTTCCTTTACTTAGGAAGCCATGGAAGCTGAGGAAGCTGAAAGCTTGGGGCTTCTCTTGAGCTGAAGATCTGAGGCTGCAAAGCAAAAGGATTGCTGAGAACAATTACAAAGAACCTGAGAAAGGAAGCTGAATACAATCTATGAAAGGAAAATGAATACTACAATCAACTACAAAGATCCCTCACCAGGAATCCAGATTTGTTTTGGTGATAGTTTATTATAGAGGACCTCTTGTTTGTTTGAGGGGGGGGGGGGGGGGGCGTTTACTAATCAGGCGCCAACATTATTTGTCTTTTTCTCTCGTCCCCGGGCGTCCTCCTTCTTCTTCTCCTTTGCCCCAGCTTCTCGACCTTCTGCGGCAGGACCCGGCAAATCCTCCATACGCCCTCTGAGGGCTGCCAGCTCGTCTTCTTCTCCCGCTGCAACTTTCACAAGCACATCTCTCCATGGATGATCTCTCAACTCCTCCAGGGTTCTGATCCCCCGATACTTTCCACAGTGGATCACTCCGGGACCTTCGGCATCGCATCCACAATCTGCACACCATAGGTGAACTGCCGACCCGCTGGCCCACGTCAACAGAGACTCTATAAATCCGTCCCCGTGATCTTGACCACAAGGTAGCGGCTGGAATGGTCTCTGAACTCCTCCATGATCCTCTCACAGAATTGGCAGGTCCCTCGCTCCAGGGGCGATCCCCCGCTCTTCGTCTCGGCCTGCTGCTGGCCGCCTCAATGCCCCTGCTCCACGTAGAACAGCGGCTGGCCTCCGCATCACTTTCGGCGCCATCTCTTTCCTCCTCCTTTACCACGGCCTGAGCCGTGGGGTGCGTAGTACTGGCCTCGAAGGACGTGTTTGTATCCTTTCCAGCGCTTGGGTTTGTTCTCGTCTCGCTGATCCTGGTCGTGGTACCCAGGGGGTGAATGAGAAGGTGTCCACGGTCGCCTAGGGAGTGGCTTCCTTGCTGATGGCTTGGCATCTGATTCCCTGTCGTCTTTGACAACCTCTGGTGACGTCCTCAAACGTCTCTTCAACTCCTCCTTCTTGCTCCTGCGCCTCGAACGTGATCTGTGTGATCTTGTTCGTGACTTCCGGCGACGTCGAGAACGATCTTTCTTCCTCGGTGTCTCCTCCTTCGGCTCAACCAAGGACTCCTTGCCTGATTCGGTGTCTTTCTCCCTTCTCACAGGGCTCTGAGAAGGGGCGGCCTCCTTGTCCTTTCCTCCTTTGTGAACTCCTTCTTCGAAGGGTCTCGGCCCCGCTCCTGCTCCTTTGTATACGGCTTGCTTGTCACCTCCGGTAGCAGAGACAGGCGCTCCGTAAAGATCGACGTAACCTGCAGTGCGGTCGGCTTCAAACTTCTCACACGCTGACTCCACGGTCTCGTTGATCTTCTTCAAATACTGCACGAGCTCGTCCGCAGAGTGTGGAGGGCACCTTGTGAATACGAGCCTTTCCAACCGCACGATCAGGTAGCAAGGATCACAAAACCCCGATGAACCAACGGGTTTACGCAACCTATTGTTGCACCCTTTGCACCCGCTCATTCAAGCCAAAACACTACAGAACAGAAATTTAAGGTGAATTACTCTTTACTCCCGGGGGCGGGAAAACATATACTGTATATACGTAACCCTGCGACCATATCCTATGCACAGGCACATAAGCGCCCCACTGTTCCTCACTGCGAGCTGCGACACATGAGCAGACTCTCAAAAGGGATCAAAGAACTGAAAAGTGCAGGCCGGCGCAACCTATGGACGCCACACCCCCAATGTTAAGATCAAATGAAGTGAAGTGGAGTGAGCCCATGTGAGGTGAAGAGCAGTGGAGATAAAGAGACAAAATGAAGGGAGATGGATGAGAGCACTGAAACAAAAGCAGCAATCAGGAAAATTATTTTGTTAGAGAAAGGAGGCTATGGAGTATGGCCTTGAGCGAGGTGATCGGAGCCTGAGTGACATGAGACGAGATGAGCCGAGGTGGAGATGAGACTTGATGAGACAGCTCGGTGAAAGTGAGGAAGTCCAACAAAAAGATAGCATGACATGAACCTTGTCACCAATCTCAAACGACAGCCGCCGTATGCAAAACATCTCTGGCAAGCAAAGGAATCAATTGAACACAGCGATGCTATTTCAGTCAAGGTTCCTAGTGTCCAGACCTTCTTGGCATTGCCCTCAAACCTTCAATGCAGTAAAGCTGCGGAGGACCAGCCAGAGCTCATAAAAACATCAAAAGGCCCTGCCTATGCGGGTACCGAACCTCAATTGTACGTTGGAGGATGGGGGCGACCCGTCGCCGGCACTCATAATTGATGACATAGGTCCGCCTGTCGAACTGCACATGCACAAACACCGTGCAGTTGGAGCATAGTCTAAGGAAAGAAGAACACAAAGCTAAAGAACCGGACAACCCCACATGTCAAGTTCATGTGTTTGTAGCGCGGCAGAACTGAAAAAAACAATTATTGCTAAAAATGAATGGGTGGGTGGTGAACACTTGCCCGCGAAGCCTGTCTGAAACAGAATGTGACACATGCATAAAATTGCGAGGATGAACATGATGCGATGACTGAATACGTGATGCACGATGTGTGGTGAAGAGCCTGAAGGTGATATTGTGCAGAAACTCGGTATGAAAATGATGGTGTGATGATGATGATGGGATGATATGATATGATATGATATGATAATATGATATGATATGAAACTGTCCAAATAAAAACTGATGGTTGCCCACATCAAAGTGAAAAAACTGACGACCCGCAACACATCCCGCTCACATCGCATCCCGTTCCCCTTGGAGCCACGCACATGAACTGTTCACCCAGGTTTCGTTGACCCGCTAGGCCGCACAGCGCAACGACAAAAAACTAAAAACACATAATTACCCACTATGTGTGTGCGCGCCACACGCAATAGGGCAGTAAGCCTCCTTGTCATTCCACTCACTAGCGACACCCCGGGTCTTCGCATGCCCCGTTCAACCACAGCACAGAGTCAGAGCCATGCAAGGACGCCGTTTACCCAGGCCTCGCCAAACTGCATGGCACAGCGACATCGCAAACGCAATCTCCCCACAGACACTCTCCGCCACAGAACGGCCGATTCCAAACAGTGGAGGCAGCAGTAGAGGAGGACTGGCAACGACCCAGACCACAGCAGCAGCAAAGCCCCTACAGAGCAGCGGAAAGCTGCACAAAAAATTGCAACGACCAAGAACCAGCGGCAGATCGCCGCGCTACAAAGCCGCAGAAAGGTCAGGCACGTTTTCCTTTATATTCTTCTGATCGCCCTGGACTGTGGGCACGAATCAACCCAACCTGTTCCGTGGGAACACGAAAGAAAACCGCGGCGTTTCCTTATGTTTTCCTTATGCCTTATGCTTGGGAGGTTGATCATATTGACCACCTGAGAAGGGAGGGGGCGAAAGCCAGCCCTGGAAGGGACTGAGGGGTCGATCATACACGGTTGTAGTTAATCAATTAAAGCGTGAATGTTGGGGGGCCCCTAGAACGGTGAGCGCGTAAAGGAGTTGGAAGCGAGACTCTGTTAGCAACAGGGTGTGGGATTCAACGAAGCACCCCTGACATCCCCTGACCCATCAGCCATATTCTCCAACTCATACATACAAATATATATATATTTATATATATAGTCCCCCACCTGTCAGGTGAGGATTGCTAGATTTTATGTCATACCCTCCGCTTTTGTATGCCTTGAGTCGGAGTAAGCATTTCTGACATCATACGGACTGTACATACACTAGGGCGTCCGTAGTGTAGGAGAAGCACGGGTAAAAGGTATATGGAATAGAGTGTCTTGAGGAAATAGCCGGTGTATGGTTATTGCAAATCTGGGGGGTAAATTTACCCCCCGCTTATGTATGCCTTGCGCTGGAAAGAGGGGTAAGCATTTCTGGCATCACAAGGACTGTGCATACACTAGGGCGTCCGTAGTGTAGGATAAGCACGGGTAAAAGGTAGAAGGAGTAGAGTGTCTTGAGGAAATAGCCGGCTTATGGTTATGGCAAATCTGGGGGGTAAATTTACCCCCCGCTTATGTATGCCTTGAGCCGGAACGAGGGGTAAGCATCACAAGGACTGTGCATACACTAGGGCGTCCGTAGTGTAGGATAAGCACTGGTAAAAGGTATCAAGAATAGAGTGTCTTGAGGAAATAGCCGGTGTATGGTTATAGCAAGCCTGGGGGGTAAATTTACCACCCGCTTATGCATGCATTAGGTTAGAAATAGGGATAAACAACTTGTAACGGTGAAGTACAAGTCCTATGCAGCAAGCAGCAGCCAGCAGCAGCAGCAGCAGCAGCTGCCGCCTGCAGCCAGCAGCAACCACCAACCAGCAGCCAGCCAGCAGCACCACGCAGCAGCAGCGCAGCATCAAGCCGCAGCAGCAGCAGCACCACCGGCAGCAAGCACCACCGGCAGCAAGCAGCAAGCAGCAGCAGCAAGCAGCAAGCAGCAGTAGCAGCGGCGTCGTCAGCAACAGCAGCAGCAGCACCAAGCCGCAACAAGTAGCAAAGCAGCAGCTACAAAAGCGGCAACCAGCGGCAGCAGCAAACAGCAGCAGCAAGCAGCAGAGCGGCAGCAGCAGCAGCAGCACCCTTTACACCAAGCCACCGTTACACCCAACCAACCACGTTCACACGTTCAACCAACCCCCTACACGGCGCAGCTGGGAGTTGAACCGCGGGGGGGGGGTAGCTTGATATATCAATCTTTAAGGCACGCAGCCCCTCCCACCACAACATTGCTAAAGCAAAGAAGAACTCAGCTAGCATGCTAGCTTTCGTGACATGCTTAAACTTGAGGCCAGAGGGGGTGAACGAAAGCTAGCCGGGCTTCCGGTGGTCTGCTGCTGGTGCTGCGGCTGCTGGTGCTGCTGCTGCCGCTGCTGCGCTGGGCGCTGCTGCGCTGGGTGCTCTGCAGGCGCCGGGTCGTCTGCTGCTGCTGCTGCTGCTGGCGCTGGGTGGTCTGCTGCGGCTGCTGCTGCCGCGGCGTTGGGTATGCTGCTGCTGCTGCTGCTGCCGCCGCTGGGTGGTCTGCTGCTGCTGCTGGTGCTGCTGCTACTGCCGCTGCCGCTGCTGCGCTGGGCGCTGCAGATGCTTGGTGTGCTGCAGCTGCTTGGTGGTCCCGCTCACCGCGCGCAGGGGGGAGTCGAACCGCGGGGGGGGGGGGGGGTCCATAAGATTGATTTAATCAATTATTTGAGGTTTCTGAGGTGCGTCCACCCCGTCACTTAACTTGCTAAAGCAAGAGCAACTCCAGCTAGCTAAGGCTAGCTTTCGTGATCAAACTAACGGACCCAACAAAAGGGGCTGAGTCTGCACTATTCACTTTTTGGCATCACTCGCATCACCAAGGCCTTTATATAAAAACCTTACATTTCGACTACATCCGGCCCGCCCTTTTTCTTCGCTCTCCCCTACCAGGCCCTGGGTTCACGCACCCGCCAGGTCCAACCTCGCAACCACCCCCCCACCCCCTCTAATGCACACTTCGTTCGCCCATCAATCACTCCAGCTTAGCCTATCGGGTGGCTGCTAGCGTTCGTAAAGTACAAGTAGTTGATTATTGTCATAGTTGCAATATCTAGCTCCGATCTCAAAAATATTGCAGCTGTTGTTGTTCATGCGATCCTGGCTTCCTGTTTGGAAGGGTGCGCCAACTGCTAGTTTGGTATACTAAGTAGGCAGCTGGAAAACGACTCCAAAAGTCCCTTTCCAACGCTGATATGGATGCAGTGAACACCAAGGAAGCCACACGATAAATCTAAACGTGAAAGGAAAGTGTCTGTGCAAAGACATTGTATACTACGAGTAATATAGTATAATAAAGTATAGTAATATGTTTCAACATGCTGCCCAACCGCCTGAGCCAAATTAAATTCGAACAAGCGCAGGAGAATCCACCACCAGCGTATCATCCATCGATCATTTTGATCAAATCGCGGAGATATTCTATAAAATGATTAAAATGCATGATTAGATTTTGGCAGCACATGAGAGCTCAATCATGCGCAAATGGTCTTGGCCACCGATACTTGCAAACAGAATGAGTTAATGCCAAAATCTTGTCCTGCAGATGGGAACTGCGGGCCATCTTGTCGTTGGACGCGCATGAGACTTTGTTCGGCCTGGTGTGCCCAGCAGAGAACCATGACCCAGCTACAAAATGTTTCAAGTTGAGGTGAGCGGTTTCAGTCAGATGCGGCGCAAGTTGCTCCGGTACGGAGGATGACTCGCAACAACTATTGAGTTCTTTGAGATGCATTCCCGGTGGCCTTGGAGCCACCCACTGCAGGATTTATATATACAAAAGTGTGACGCAGCGTGTGGAGAGGTTGTTTGAAGAACAATGAATGAGGCAGTGAGGCCACTCCTGCATTCTACTGTATGTCTCAGCTGTATTGCATTCGTTGGGAATTCTTCACCCGGTTACCGTAGTTGTTTGGGTATCTGATGGTTTGCTTCATATCCCTTCAGCATGTTGAGCCCAAAACCCAAGGCCTTCTCCGAAACGGGCGTCTCCATTACAGTTACAGCCAACATCTTTGAACACCGCCACCTTTCCCCCTTACACGCTTTTGCTAAAGAAGGTAGAACTGAGGTGACAAAGTGGCAAACGGGCATCAGAAAGCACCGGAAACTGCAGTTAGTGCGAGCTGAGTTGTGTGAGTTGCGATGCCCTGGAGAACGCCGAACGCGGAGTAAGCACGGTAAAAACAAGAACCCCACGAAGGAAATCACACCTCTGCGCCACAAGAACCCTCCCCTTCAACAACACTCCATTCCCCGCATGATAAGAGTTCAGGCTGCGGAGCAAGGAGTGGTCCTAAATTATCCATCATTGATGATGACATAGATGAATCATGTGCCCATACAAGGCTAATGTCAAGCGGCTCGTGGGTGTATGGGAAATCGGTATAGTCAGCCACGGGGTCATACTCGTCGCCATCGTGTGTGATGCACGAACCACCAGTTTCATAAAAATTGCCCGTTGTGTCAGACCAACGGCCTGCCCAGGGCACAAGACTGTAGAATCTGAAACTTAGAACTGTAGCCTGTCGCCCGTAGCCTATCAGTGAAATCAACTCGATGGACCCTTGGCAGTGTCTAAACTTGACCAGCCTTCAACTCCAGCAGGAATTACCAAAGAGGAATCTCCGTTCAAATCAAGTGCGTTCCGGATTTGCACGGTGCGGGTATAGTCTGGCGCACCCGGGCAACTGTATGTAACCACTTGCTCTGTGGGCGTCTTGGTGGCATCGAGAGCTCTGATATAAAACAATAAAAGAACTTACTTTACTTCGAGCGACCCCCACCATTACGTGTCAATCTGACCATTTTCCTAACATTCATGTATTGAAACACCACTTCAACATTCTTTCTGGCACCTCTTCTGACATTCATTCCCTATCTGGCATAGCTTTTGACATTCTTTCCGGCATATCTTCGGCGTATCTTCTGACATTCTATCTGGCACTCTATCTGACATTCTTATCTAGTGGTTGAGGTCCGGTGGTGCCCACTGGGCTCGGACCCTGCCGGTTGAGGTCCAGCAATGCCCACTATGCTCGGGAGCTGGCGGTTGAGGTCCGGTAGTGTCCACTTGTGGTTGAGGTGCAGCAGTGCCCACTGCAATCAAGAGTTGGCGAGGAGATGGCGAGGAGGAGGAGAAGAAGATGAAGGAGGAGTAGAGTCGAGCTCAAATAAAAACTAACAACCCTCACCTGGCAGGTGGGGAACTAATTCAAATCAAACTTAAGGTGTCTAATGAAAAGACCTTTCGACGGCCTTCTTCGATAAAAAAATGCATGTTTTTACTGAGGAATTCACTGTAAGTGGTAGTTATCTATCTAAATAACTAGATTCTTGCAATTCTATACCCGAAGAGGTGCCCAAGAGAAAGACTCTCAAACAAGTAATATGATTAACCTCGACATTTCTAGCACAAGGAAAAACTAGAGCGGTACTTTGCAGGCCAGAATCCAGAGCAGAGAAGGTCGCTGGATTCATTGTGATGCTCTGGCTTGTTCCTGAGGTCAAACTTCCGTGTTTGGAAAATATTGGAAGTCAACACCAACGGTCATCAACGTGCACATACATAATTCTATGCACAGGTCTAATTATATAATTATATAATCCTTTATCGGCGATTTATCGGTGTTGCGCATTTATAAATAAATAGCGGTTACATACATATTCTACCTGTTTGTGATTGTTTGTGTGCTAAGTCGTAAAGTCAGTCAAAAGGCCCGTGGAATCAATGCAATCAGCTAAGACATCTGTCCGGCACAGCTCATTGTCATCAACAACGTAGCCACAGGGACAGTACGCATCAGTGCTGCTACCTAAGCTTGATCGAAGTACGAATACTGCGCGCGCTTGATCTGCCACACTGCTTCACCTGCTTCCCATCTTTTCATTCGGTCTTAGGGCATGCCTGTTTCCATCCTGACGAGCACCAGCGAGCCAAAAGAAAGATTCTGTGCTTGCTTGAGCCACGCCCCCTGTTTTGCGGCAAAGCTACTAGTCGACTGGCACACCATCATGGCGACTCGCGCAGCAACCACATTCTCAAAGGTCTGTGCCGTGATTCGCCTTGAGAGTTACAAAACCGGGAACCTAGATAACACAAAGCCGAACAAAGGCCACAAGTTCGCAAGAGCACAAAACCAGGAGCACTTTCCTTACAAAATGGGGCATGTCACCAGTACCTCGCTTCCACAACTGCGTCCAGCATGTTCTCCACCTCAGAGCTCTGGTCCTCATTCCCTGGAAAGGTAGTCGAAAGCTCCACCCAATCTGAGCTAGTATTTGTCTTGTACGAGACCGTGAAGGTCTTGATCCAGGCTTCCTCGATGGAATGGCCTTTTGTGATAACTCCTGTCAATGGTGGTAAGGTGAAAGTCGTGAAAGTAGCCTGGTTGAAAAACGGACACTTCAGCCATGCCTGTCACCTGCAAATCAGAGCCCAAGTCAAGCTCCACATAGGCCCCAGCCCCATCGCTCGCGCTCGCCTTCCAACCTAGAAACTGTCTGACAAAACGTCATAACAAATTTCGCAGGGAGTCACAAGTGCAAAAGCAAAATCTGCCCGGACCGAAGGTGCTCAGGGCGTGATCATCCGGATGGCATAAACAACTGTAAGGTACAGGTTTACCTGGGGGGGCCTATTTTTTTGCATTGTTTGTTTATTTTTTGCAGTGTTTTTGTACATTGCCGAGGCTTCAGTTCTCTGCGCAAAAATGTAAAAACACCTCGCAAATAGCAGTGTCTTTGGCGACCATGTTGTTGAAAACGTCGCAAGTTGCGGTGTTTTTTGACAGCAGGTTCAACAACACTGTAAATAGCGTTGTTTTGGGCCACGGCAAGCTCAAAAACATCGCTATTTGGAGTGGGGTCTGCCTCACAGAGCATAAAAACATTGTAAAATACGGCGCATAGTGGCGTTTTTGGCAACGTCAACCTCAAAAACCTCGCTATTCGCCGTTTTTGTTGGGCAACTGTTTCATGGCGGTGCGGGCGGACCTTGCCGCGGAGCGGCGTGAATACTTGTCCCATCTTATCTCCAGTTTGACTCTGACATGAAGTTGCTTGCAAGTCTTTTGTCGGGCCTGTGGAACTCAAGCCGCACTTGTCTGCAGTCGTTGAATTGTCATGTGAGTAGCTGCATGCAGATTCATCCAGGTCAGTCGTTGAAGTGTCACAGATTTCGCCTGAATCGTCGTCCATCACGGTGACGCTAAACAAACGCTTCCGGCTTCGGAATGAGAAAAACAAAGGACGAACAAATGCAACATGAAAAATGTACGAATAGTCCAAGGTGCATTGCCCCTGATTCCATCGGAGCCGACCAGCTCGCACTACATGTGGATCTGGCCCGTACAAACCTCGCGCGCAAGCAAGCGAAAGCAGCAATCAAGCATGATCAAGCTGCCCAAACACACGGTATTCAACCTTCACACAAGCGAGCGAGCCCTCGTACATTATCCGATGATCAATCTAAGGAACGTATCGCATCCCGCACCATGAGAGTTTTGTTAATGACCTCGTCTGTCAAAGAGCAATGGTAGCTCACAGTGTAGTTCACCTGTGACATGGAATAGGCCACCACTCAATCAACCAAAAGCTATCTGCGGAAATTGGCGGAAATCTGCAAAAAGCCAAAACCCTAGTACTTCTGTGTCTTGGATTTGGCTATACAACCTTGAAGGTGGAACCTGCCTCGGTGCTGCCACCAGACGTTCCAAGAAAAAGCCGTGTGTCAGCAGACCAGTTGAAGTACTGATGCATGTCAGCGATCTCTGCGTTGAAGGTATCCTCGGCAATGTTGCCCAAACGGCGTTGACTGGGCGCAGCTAAGGAACCAGATCCAACAACATTAGGGCAAGTTTGCATCTAAGATGCTGCAGTATCGTAACACTGAGACACAGCATCACTCCAAACTCCGGCTTCACGTTGAACAATCCAATACCTTGAAAATGGTGCAGCGGAATCGGTGGAACAAGGACAAAGCGGGCAACCGTACACACTCAATAGCAGCTGAGGTTCAGGTCAGGGTTGATGTACATGCTTTCCACCACCTCAACTGTTCTGGTCAGTGTAGCCTCAGGGTTTGCACTGCTTTGCAAGTGATTGGTTCTTTACCTTGTTCAGGACCACTCAGTCGTTTTCACTGAGTTGCCAGAATGACATCTTCCGAATTTTGCATGCAATCATAGGTCAGGGTGTAGCTGCCCACTGTTGTGCGATCCACAGTGCCAGTTCGATTCACTGGGAGAGCGTCGTCGAACTGATCCGTACAGTTGGAGCCTGCATCCTCCCACTCATTGCTGTCCCTGGTGAGGTCAGGCCAGAAACAGCACCGAGGTCTCTTGAAAGGGCAACGGTGCACACATAGCTCCAACATTAATCCATAAATACTATAATAATACTACAAACTATTGTATAGATATCATGTCACAATGTGCCCGTGGATATGCTATGCGGCTATGCTGTGTATGTGTCCCTGTCAGGGTGTCGTACCAAAAAGCCGAGACACAGTGCAACTGTTGGTGCCAAAGAGTCCAAAAGTTCAAAGCTGCCAAGAACTCGCCAAGTACAACAAAGGTTCTCAGTGCAGTTGCGAAAGCAGTAGCTGCGCCTCCTTGATGTGTACCTTAGTTGGCAGCTTGAAACTGGAAAGGGTTTGTGATCGAATGTTGAAACCACGGCCTCGAATCAAAGTCAGAAAATGTGCGAGGCGTTCGCTGGATCGATCGAGGGGCTTTGAGTCAATTGTGCAGTCCGCATCACTGCATGCCGGCCAAGCCTCGCAACACTCAGCATCGGAGCAGGTAGGGGTAGCGCAAACAACACGTCTTCTTCTCGAATTGCGCCGATAGCCTGCGCTACAGCTGTAGCTCAAGCACCAGTTGGTGTAGTTTAGCAGGTGCTCTGTTCCAATGGCCTCAGTGTAAAGCCTGGCTTGCTGCAAGCTGCCCGCCCATTGTCCTTGGCCGCCACCACCACCGTACTCGACAGTGCCATCTGATGGACTGAATGCAGAACAAGTGGAGTCTTCAAGCTGCCCGTTGACGTAGAATTCGGAGGTTTGTGCAGAAGCTGAATAGACAACCGCGACGTGATTCCAAGTGCCGTCAGTCTGAATACTGATTGTAGATTGGCAACTTGATCCATCAAGGCCATGTTCCAACTCCACTGTGTCGGTTCCGGTTTTGGTCACATACAAGTTCAGCCCACTCTGCTCACCCAACAAGGGGTACTTGTTGTTTGTCACTAGGCTGCTTGTATCCCAAAACGACCAGAAGGAATAATCCCTACCAAGCATTCCAAGGTTGTCCAGAGTGCCCATTGTGACTTTTGTGTTGTCCAGCTCTGCATCAAACTGGTAGCTTACTTGCGATGCCTCCTCATACACTTCCTTAGGCTGGCGCTGAGTCGAAAGTCAGCTAAACATTTTGTAGCTTTCCGAGAATCCCGACCCTGGCTGGAAACGCAACATGAATCATTCCTATGTGTGGCATGCAACAACTGGATACATATATTGCGAATGCACCTTTGTTTGACCAAGGGTGCCTTGAGGGTCCATCCATGTCCCGCAGCCTGTTTTGGGCACGAGGGCGTGGAGGGTGGGCCGAGGGCTCGTTGCATGGCTTGAGCGTGCAAGGCACGAAGACCTGCCACCAGATCGTTCTGGCAGTGGCGGTGCAAAAACAAGAGTTTAGCAAAGGTGCGCTGTTTGCAAGGGAGTTGAGGGACAGCGCAGGTGCGCTGTTTAATTGAATTCAGGTTGCATCCAAACCGTCCAAACCAGTGTGAAATCCACATTGCGGAGCCTCCCAAAAGGGGGGCTCCAGCGGACCTTTGGGATTGAAGAGATGGGTACAGAAGCTGCTGCCTCAGGTTAAGAAGGGACATCTTTTGTCCCGAACCAACTGGCAATTTTGGCGCCGCCTTTTGATCCAGCCCGTGATGACTTAGAGCAGTACACTAGCAAAGTTGAATTACTTGTGGAAGTTTGGCCTGCCAACAAGATCCCAGAGCTGATCACAAGGCTGATTTTGGCCACAACCGGAACCGCCTTCCAAAAGTTGAGCTTGCACAAGGCAGGCTTAGCAGTGGGGACAAGTCGCAAGTCAAAAAGCTGATAGCATTGCTTGGTCGACATTGGGGAAAGATTTCATTGGAACTCAAGTACGAAAGTGCTGAAAAGGCGTTGTTCCGATGCACCCAGCGTGCGGGCGATTCATATCTTGCACGCGCTGATGTGCCCTGGAGCGAACTGCTGTCCAAGAAGATGGACTTTCGCAATTGCAAGCGTATACAGTGTTGCGTGGATCCTCACTGAGCAGTGATGACAAGAGTCAAGAGGCGTGTTCTAGTGGAGGCTGATGTCCATGACTGCGGTACGCTGACCATGTCTCGTGTGTCCCAGGCAATCCGCACGCTTGCGCTTGGAGCCGGCTTCTTCATTGACCATGGAGGACATCACTGAGGAGGACTTTGAACAGCTCGCGAATGAAGGCGACGAGGACACTGCCTTAGTTGCTGAGTTCGAATCCGTGGCAGCTGAAGCATTGCAAGATGACTCGGATTTGGCACTCGCTCACACCACCTACATGGAGGCGAGAAAAAAGCTCTCCGATCGTTTTGGCCAAGCGGTCAGCAGTTCAAAGGGTTTCAATGCCGGAAAACGCTAATTTTTTCAGGAACGCATTATGGAGCAGCTGCTGACTGTGCGGGAAAAAGGGTCACTGGAAGGCCGAGTGTCCTGATCGCCACCGCGCATCCAGTGCATCATCGAACCTGCCTGCTGCACCGACCGTAGTGACCACAGGGGATGTCTCCGGCGCCCTCCCGTTGGAGTTCTTGACCTTGCCAGAGGTGCCTGGGGCACCATAGATGAGCCTTAGAGTCAGGAACAACTTTTTCTTTGCCAACCAATGAGGGTGAGGGGATTGTGAACAATGAGAGGGAAACCATTGTGGAAAGCAATCAAAACCATGAAAAGACCATGGCCACATGCAGGAATGGAGTCATGTTCGAGCCAGCCATCGCTCTGACCAGCACATGTCACGAAGAAGCAAGTGCCTGCACCTCATTTTCCACTTTCGGTGCCTTTGGAATCCTTGACACCGGAGCCACGAAGACGGTGATTGGCAGCCAATTCGTCGCTGCCGTCTTGAAGAGTTTGAAGCCAAGTGTTCGAGACGAGCAAGTGAAACGGTGTCCATGTCAGGTAACATTCAGGTTCGGCAACCACGGAACCCTGGAAAGTAAGCATGCCATGACGGTAGCGCCAATCGGACTCCTGTTTCTGAAGATTGCTATTGTGCCAGGACTCACAGCGTTTTTTGCTTTCGAATACACTTTTGCGTGCAATAGAGGCCGTAGTAGACACCACTCAAAGAAAGTCTACAGCCCCCTTCTCAAGAAGACCATCCCCATCGCAATGAATGAGAAGGGACTATATCTAATTGACCTCAACGATTTGGCCTCACCAGCGCATGATCCACAGAACCAATCCGAGACGTTCGTCACGTCCAATGTGAAAAATAACACGCTGCCAGGGTCCGTTGCGCTCCTTTCGAACACGAAAGAGCCTGCAAGTCATTTGAATAGGAATGATCAAGGTCAGGTCCCAGTCTAAGAGCCGCGTCAGTCAGCCTGAGCAGTTCAATCATGGACGCACGTCTGCTAGCTGCTGAACAGTCAGAGGCCCACAACTTGAAACCTCATGCGTTCGATGCACAGCAATCCGTGCAGATCGACCTGAGTCCAAACACTGTGCCCATCATGTCCGGAAACCTTCTTGCCCCTCATTCTATAGGTGGCTTGCCCCTGATTAGTTGCCTGCTTTTTTTCAGAAGTGAAAATATTGACGGGAACCTTGCCATTGATCCTATAAACTAACCAGAGGTGGCTTGCCCCTCATTCCAACAAGATGTGGCTTGCCCATCATTCCAACGAGAGGTGGCTTGCCCCTCATTCTATAGTTTCCCTGTTCCCAGTAATGAATATGTATTGTTACTGAATCCTGTGTGGCCTTGGCCATTTCAAAAAGTGGCTTTAAAGCAACAGATGCGCACTGGACCTGCTGAAGAAAACGAAAGTATTTTAATTCTCAATTTTTCTCTTCTTTTAATTCTCAAGAAAACGAAAGTATTTGAATTGTTTGACTCTCGGCACTGCATTTGCAACAACCTTTTTTGGAGACAAAGCAAGTGGCTGGCCCTTGCAAAGTCAGAGTGGCTTGCCCCCTGATTGAAGATTTCCCTGTTTACAGTGGCTTGCCCATGTCTAGGGAAGTTATCAAACCAAAAAAAGGTGTCAAATACGTGTTTTTTAAATTGTCCACACAATTGCTTGAGTGGCTCTCTGGGCCATGTTGCACTTCTAAATTTAGTTGTTCTTGTTTTTGTTTCTTGAGTGGCTCATTGGGCCATTGATTGAGTGGGTCACAGGCCATTGCTTCGCCACCTGTCTGTCAAGTCCCTCATTCCATCTTGCTTCGCCACACTTTGCTTGAGTGCCTGCCGCGACGTGTGACGGTGACCTGTCTTGGTGGGCCCATGGCAGATGAGACTGGTGCGCTGTCTCGGGTGCTGGAGTTGGCCGAGGAGCCTACAGCGCCAGCTCCAACTGTTGCTGAAGCTGTTGATGCGGCTGTGGTTGGGGAAGCTCGACCCAAGCCAAGGGCTGCGACACAGCAAGGCTTCCTGAATGCTGTGGTTGGCATGGCTTACCTCTGGCATGCCATGGACGATGAGGTTGATGGCATGGCGGAGGACCAGGACCAGGAATCCTCTTCAATGGAAACAGTGGAGATTGAACCTGAGCCTGCCTACTTGGTCTCGCCTCGGAGAGTGGAGATTGAACCTGAGCCTGCCTGGGTCTCGCCTCGGAGGTCGGAGCCTGACCCTGGAAGCCAACCAGATCGGAGCCCTTCGCATGCTACTGGACCTGGAAGTCAACGCTCAGATGTCCAACCGAGCCCAGCAAAGGCCGAGGAGAAGAAGCTGGCCAAGCCGCGCCTGGTTTCCAAGCGCCCGGCTTCTGCGCTGAGAAAGCCGGCGGCCTCTGGCAAGAGACAACGCCTGGAACCCCTGCCGGAAGGGGTCGTTGCCGGCTGCTCAAAGTGCAAATACAAGGCCAGCGGGCGCTCGCGCTGCCGAAGCCGACTTGGCATCTGATTGACTAAAAGATGGCATCTTGCCCAGCAAAGTGTGTCCTGTTTCTTGTTTGAGTGTTTTTGTCCTGTGTCTTGGCTTGTGGGTTCTTGGTTTGGTGGAGTGGCTCTTTGGGCCATGCTGGCTCTCTGGGCCACGCTGCCAGGTTTGTTGGAGTGGCTCTCTGGGCCATATTGACATGACCAGTGGCTCTTTGGACATCTAGTGCCCTGAGAATTTTGCCCCTCCATCAGTTTTGGCTGCTCCAGCTGCCCTGCGCGACCCACTACCTCTGTGGGGACACTTTGCGATGGCCACCACACCAGTCGTTGGTGTTGAACGGATGTCTGAGTACATCTGCCCAGTGTTTGGCCCAGTCATCTGCAAGTATCAGCACAAGGCAACCAGTCGCAAGGAGGAGTGGATTGTGTTCCAGCCCATGACTGCCTGTGTGGGATTCCTTCGCTTGACCAAGCGGCATCTTGTCCTTTTATGGCTCACCGCCTTTTTATGTTTTTTGGTGCTGTGCCTTGGACATGAAAATATGAACAAAAATCAGTTTTTCAGGAAGCACCGTGCTTTTGATGCATGTGGTGCTTGGGAGATGACCTTTGAGGACAAGGGCCTGCCGACAGTTCATCTGTATGCACAGCATCCAACAGTGAAGAAATGGGATTTGAACTTCGTCTTTGATGAGGTTGATGAACCATGGCATGTGTATAAAAAGAGTAAGTTTTGAATTGTTGTTTTTCACCTTTTCTGTGGTGTCGCTGCCTGTGATGCGCTTTGACAGCCAGCTAAGGGCATCTTCAGAAGCCACCATGAAGGAACAATTCGCGAATTCTATGTGGCGCAAGCGCCGGAGCAAAGCACTTTTTTGCACCCTTCACTGCTTCAGGATTCGGTAGTTCCGATTGCAGAGTTGGAAGATGGCTCTGATGATCGAAGCAGTTCAGAGCTGGCTCTGATGATCGAAAGAGTCCAAAACAGTGGTTGGATGCTGGTTTTGATGATGACCCTCACAGCAAGGTCATTGAATTCTGAAAGGCCATGAGAGTCATGGGAATCCATTTTCCCAGTGCCACGACCTTAAACTGTATTTTCACTCCCTGTAATATGTACACTTTTACCATGCACATATGTATAGGATGTCTTTGCACTTCACTTCTGCAGCTCGCGGTGCAAAAAGGGTATCGTAGCTTAGCGGCTGTTTCTATCGCTGTGCCAGCCGGTCTCGCGACTGAGCCCCGTGTAGATCTAGATGATCCCATGGGTTCAGCCCCGGTAACGGCATACTTCCAATTCGTGCAGCAGAACATCCAGCAGGTGTACAATGGCAACGAGGATGCCATCATTGCTGAGGATGAACGAAGGCACAAGGAGGTATTAGCACAATGGATGGACACGGTAAAAGCCAAATTCCACCAGGCGATTATTGAGGTAGAAGGCAGACACCATGAGGAGGTTAGCTCAGTGAAACAGCAAGCCCAGTCTAGCTATGACAAGTTGCAAGCAGAGCTCAGTGCTGCCAAAGCACGCATCTTCAAGCTAGAAAATGACAAAGCATTGGAAGCTGAAGCGAAGAAAGCGGAGATGGATTCTTTCCGCACACAAATCACGTATGAATGTCAGCAAACAGTGAACGCAATCACAGAGAGTGCTGAACAAGGTGTAGTGAAACTTCGCGCAGAGTTCGATGAACGAGAGCTCAAACTTCAGCGTGATTTGAGGGAGGCAGAAAACGAAAACTATAGCCTACAACAAATCATCGATGACTTGAGGGCTGACAACAAAGTCGCTGACGAGCCAGAGTACATTCCAACAAGCGTAGTTGCTTCGCCAATTGTAACGCCTAGGCAAGGGGAGCATGAAAAGAAAGGTACCTTAGAGACCATTGCTGCAGAGGCTAGTGCACGTTTGAGTGGGTTGTTTGGACCTAAAGTGCCCGCCGCCACCGTCACCGGTGATGCCCCACCTGGGGCAGCTGTCCCTATCAAGCCGGTGCTTCCTGTTTATGGAGGTACTGCAGCAGATGGCGGCAAGACACCAACTCACATGTTTCATAGCCCTGCACCTTCAATTCGTGAGCCTCACAAGCCAGCTTCGTCAGGCGCCATCACCTCAGAGCAGGTGATTGAACTGGTCAAGTCACTCACTCAAAGGGAATCGGATGAGAAGCCAAAGGTTAAGGAAGCGGATCACATCAAGTTGAATGATACGCCAACCCCTGAAACCTATCGGCAGTGGAAACATCATGTGAGGGACGAAATCAAGTCATGTTCTGACAAACCGGATGCAGCCTGGGACTGGTTGATGGAGGTTTACAACACTGTTGATGAGAGAAAGGTTCTGGAAGAGCGGTTGTCAAACCCTGGTAAGTTCACAACATTGGACACCAAATTGGCGGCTGCATTGACCAGAAGCGCAAAGGGTGACCTAGCTAATAGAATCATCAATTACAAAGAAGAGAAAGCAAAGCTAGGCGTCCAGGTTCGTGGAAGGATGATTCTTCTCATGTTTGAGGATTTTTTCAAGACCTCAGAAGAAGCAGGTAGCCTTTACAGGGTTGAAGATCTCCTCAATGTGGTGAAGGTAGGCGACACCGTGGCAGACTTGAAGCGTTTCATCAATCGCTGGGACGCTACCATCGCCGGTATGCCCGAACCACCGCACGAAAATGTGCTTCGGGACATCCTTTTGAGGCAGATCCGAACTAGCTCGATCTTGAGATATGACATTGACCTGTTCGATCGTGCAAAGGAAGGTGATCATCATCGGTCATACAAGTTCCTACTGGAAAGCATCAAGGATTTGATAGATCGTGAACGCCTTCGTGAGAATCGGTCGCGCATTGCTGAGCGAAATCGGCTCAAGCCAGGTGACCGAAGTGAGAAGAATGCAGCTCCAACTGTCGATCCTCGGCGAAAGCGTTCTCCGTCGCGTGGGCGGCCAACTTCCCGGGAGAAGGGAATTTGCTGGGCATTTTTGGAGGGTAAGTGCGCAAAAGGGAAGGATTGCAAGTTTAAGCATGAAAAGCCCAAACGCGACCCTTCCAAGAAGCGTCAACCGTCACGAGAGCGGAATGAGTCGAGGGACAAGAGCACTGACAAAGAGAAGAAGCGTATGACTAAGGAAGAGATGGCAAGGACCCCGTGCAGGTACGATCAACAAGGTACTTGTAGGAGGGGAGACAAGTGCTTTTTCAAACATGGAGAAAAGGCAGCACCGGCTCCAAAGACGAAGCCACGAAAGGAATCCCCAAAGCCAGGAAAAGCCAAAGGGGACACGAAGAACGCTGCTATTTGCCTGAGATCGGTTTGCATGTTTAGCAACTGGTGTGCCTGGTCAGTCATGTCTCAAGAAGCCCTGTCTTCCCCCGGCACGGAGAAAGTCCAAGTCATCCGCCCGAAGGATTACGTTTGTTATGAAATCTGAGATTCGCACAATCCCCGCTCGTGGGGAACACTGCAAGATGGTCAAGCGTCCACGCAAGTACAGCCTGCATTATGCCACGAGCGATCGTGTGCCCAAGAGCGACCCGAAGGCAACCAACATGGCCAAAGTAAAAGCTAGGCAGTTGGCTGAAGTCGTTCGGAACTTTGATTGTTCAAACGCACCATCATGCCGCTTTCTGTGCACCGAGTCATCGCTCACGTGCCGTGCTTGCCGAAGTTTGATCAAACTGAAAACATGTCCTATACCACTATCCCAACAATCGTTGCGAGTCCGGCACCGAGGGAAGGCAGGTTCTCATGCTGGTCGATTCAGGGAGCGAGCAAGACCTCCTCAGCAGGAAAGTCATGGATGCTGCTGTTCCAGAGAACCCCCGAAGGGCACCTCACACCATTAGTTTGATTACTGCGAACGGATCGACTGAAGCCAGTGAAGTAGCAGATGTTCAGATGAAGCAGCTACTGGAACCCTGCATGCCATATTTGTTGGACGAATGCCCTGCTGTGCTACCTGTTGGCATCAAATGCCTTGACCAAGGGTTCAGTTTCGTTTGGCCAGCAAATGGTACCCCTATCCTGGTTCGACCGGACGAGAAAATCGTACAACTTCGTGTTGACGGTCATGTCCCAGTCCTTGACTCCGATTGCAAAGTCTTTGGAAAGGGTAAGTTCAAGAAGGATAAGCCTCTGAAGAAGCTGTTTGCACTGCCGGGAGCAATCTCGAGCCCATCGGACAAGAAAGAGGACGAGGGCATTGATGAAGAAGTGCCAGATGATGAAGAAAGCCGTCTGGTGCGACCGCGAAAAGTCGGAGACTTGATGCGTGAGGCACAGTCCGCGAAACACCAGTTTCACCACTTCCCCAAGAACCCATTCTGCAAGGTGTGTCAGCGAGCAAGGATGCTCGCACCACAGGCACGGAAGAAAGGGGGCGAAAGCCGCATTCAGACTAAGGCATCCGGTGATCATCTGATTGCCGATCACGTCGTCGTGCGTGCAAACATCGAAGAAGGGAATCGTGGTGAGCGGGTAGGATTGGTTGTGAAAGATTTGCATACGAAGTTCCGGAGTATTTACCCAGCTCAATGCAAAAGTTCGGATGAGGTAGTGGTTGCACTTCAGCATTTTGTTGTCCCGGATGATGCAGTTGAGGTCATTTACACCGACAATTCCCGTGAGTTGATCGCTGGTATCAAGGAGTTAGGGTATCGTCACCAAACCTCCGTAGAGTACGTGGACTCCTTAAAGAGCTTCGTTGAAAGGGAAGTCAGAAATATGCTTGAGGGAGCACGCACCAACCTGGTTCAGTCGGGTATGCCTCTCCAGTACTGGCCACTCGCCGTTCAGCATTTTGCCATGGCGACAAACACGAGTGACCAGCTGGATTCATCTCCAAGCCCATGAGAATTGCGCTTTGGGGAGATGTTTGAGGGTATGGCAATCCCGTTTGGTGCAAAAGTCCTGTCCTGGAACAACCCCAATCGCGCCGACAATACAGCAGGAAAGCTGTCACCCACATCGGTGGAAGGTGTGTTTCTTGGTTATCACGTGCAGCCGGGACGCAAGTGGCGTGGGGAGTATCTAGTTGCCAAGTTGGAAGCACTAGACTATCATGTTGAACACAACAGTTTAACTATCCAGAGGACAAAGAAAGTCGAACTCCTACCAGGCGGATTCAGTTTTCCATTGCGCGTCAAGCAAGATCGAAAGGAAGCTATCCCTGATGACCCAAAGCTCAACCTCATCGAATCTCCCAATCCGATTCCATTAATTTAGCAGATGCTGACCTTGCTGGGTACACGCCATCCGAAGCACCACAGCAGCGGAGGATCCTCGGTTGAAGCCACCAAGGTTTCCATGGGTAGGTTGCCACCGAAGCAACAAGACCAAACCCGTGAAAGGTCTGATGACCTTCAAAAAGCCCTGGAAGCGGAAATGGTGATCTTCCTTAGAGAGCAAAATGCTCAGTTGATGGTAGTGGCCCCTCTTCTACGCCATCGTCATGGGAGCAGGTTGAGCTGCCAGGAGGTGGGGACAGGCGCTGATGTTCCCAAGGGGCCTCCGTCCAGTTATGAGATGCTCCAAGAACTCCTAGGGTCCTAGGGAAGAAGTCCAACTACCAGAAGGAATATTCCCAGGTTCACTCCCAACAGAACTCAAGTGCCGCCGGATGCGCAACCTGCTGCAGCGTTGCCGGAATGTGCCATTACCCAAGCAACTCGGCGGAAATTAGTTTGCAGGCCTATGCTTCAGCGGAAAGTCATGGCCGTCGTGGCAACTCGCAGTGGCTGCCGATGAGCATGCGAGAAGGGCAGGCGTTCGCTCCACGTGATGCACGAACATCCAAGCTGGAGCAAGAGATTGAAGAGTTGCAGAATTCGGCCGCTCGCATCACAGAAAGTACCGCTGGACCAGTCGCTTCGTGCTCGCATGACATTCCACCAGCCTCAAAGTGGATCATTTGTGGGCCTCCAAGGACATGATCTTCGGGAGTTGGTCCATGGTTTTGGGGCTAGCATGCATGGTCGTGAACCCCGCGAATGTGATCGTGTTTGTCCTCCTGGTCCAGGTGCTGAGCCTCAAGGTGATCGGGCTTGGCAAGCATCTTTGAATGATCCTCTGCGGTCTGCGGAGGGAGTTTTTGGGCCCACTGCTGGTCATGGGCCGCCTGATGATGGTGGCTATGGTTGCTGGCGTCTTGAGGGGGGCCCACCAATGGCTCCGCTTCCATGGCAAGATGGGGGTGGAGGCAGCAAAGCAGAACTTAGCACCTCTTGCAGCGGACGCCTCACCTCTCGATTTGGGAGATTGGTTGGCTGTTTGCGGACCGGTGCTCCGTGATTTGTCGGCCGTGTCGGCAAGGTGGTGGAACCTCACCCTTCGAGAGGCTCAGTGCTACTATGACCGTTGGAAGCTGGCATCACCTCTTGAGCGGGTTCAGATTGATCCCCGCTTGCCAGATGAACTTTTGGACCTTCGGTATCAACGTACCCAACAGCGTGGTGTTCACCTCCTGCTTCAAAGCAATTCCAAGTGATCAACAGCAGGCTTTGATCACGGCACGGGAGTTGACATCTACAGCTTTGCTCTACAGGTTGTTGATTCGGTACCAACCTGGAGGTGCTGGTGAAAAGGCCATTCTGCTGGCCAAGCTGACCACGCTGGACAAAGCAAATGGTGTGCCAGAGCTTGCTGCCACTTTGCGATCGCGGCGACGACACTTCGCCAGAGCCCAGGAGGTTGGCGCAGTCCTACCTGATGGTACTTTGCTTCTCAAAGCGCTCGAGCCTGCTGTGACGCAGATCTCGGCCATGGACTCGCAGGCTGCTTCCCGTTTGGCTCAGAGCCGTTTGCAGCTGGGGGTGGACCAACAGCCTCATCATGGAGGTGTGTGGCGGTTTAGCCAATGTCTTTTGGCAGAGCTTGAAACTTTGTCCTTGTTGAGTACGACGCCGTCTACATCGTCTACACCGGTGAAGGTGAAGCAGCTGGAAGCCCAGACAAAAACATCAGGCGCCGCACATGGTGGGGGCGACAAAGACAAGGGCAAGGGCACCTCTGCTGTGAATCTTCCTAGCCGCCTCCACTTCATACAATACAGGTGGGAAGCAGTTTGCTTCAAGTGGTACAACCTCCACTTCAACCCCGGCCAAGCTTCAGGAGATGGAAGGGCCATGCTCTGGCGGTGGTACAGCTGTATCAGGGGATGGGCAACCGGGGGAAAAGGTGAGACTGGGGCAACATCTGGTGAAACCTTGCTCCAGGAAGCTACAAAGCTGCTCAAGTCCCTTAGCGCTCCTCAACTTCGTGTGATCAAGGTGAGCCAATTGGATATGATAGCAGTAGAGCAACAGTGCTTTTGGATTCAGGTGCAACTCATGCGCTGAGACCAGCCTTCAGCATGGAAGAATGGAACAGTGCCTCACCAACACAAGTCACCCTGGCGGATGGAGACCGACAAGCTCAGGTTGAAGCAGGACTCCAAAGTGCTCCTTTCGGCTCCAAGTGATGAAGAATGGGGTCAGTCGTGGATCGTCCCGCTTGGTGGCATAGCTGAGTTGGGGTACAAGTTCGAATGGAAAAATGCCCAGTGCACTCTGTCCGATGAAGAAGGACGTGATCTCTCGGTGGTCATCCACCATGGATGCCCGATGGTGCCTCGTGAAGTTGGCCGGGCTATGATCGATCGGTTGGAGCAGCGGCAGATTCGACTCCTGCGCAAGGCCCATTTGCTGAAGTCGATGCTGATGAACCCCTCCATCGAGATGATGCAGTCAATTCAGCCATCTACAGAAATGGCCTTGATGTTCGACGCCCTACCTGATGAGGTGTTGATGAGGGTCATTCCAGACTTGTCCAATCTTCAAAGCCTGGATGGGAATCTTCTCCCGTGGAATAGAAAGAAACGTCGCGTGCAAAACAGATTGTCCTGCACCTCTTTTCAGGTCCCGACTCCAAGTACTGGGAGGAGACGCTCCAACAAGGCAATGTCGAAGTCCTGTGCGTGGACTTGCATGCAGAGATTGCCGCGGACTTGCACGACAACCAGGTCTACCAGTACTTGCCGTCCCTTGCGGCCTCAGGCAACGTCAAAGCCATCATCGGCGGCCCTCCTTGCCGAACGGTATCAGCTCTGAGATACCAGGATGATGGTGGCCCGGGCGTCGTTCGGACAGAAGAGCATCCATATGGCCTACCGACATTGCCTTCGTCGGACCAAGCTTTGGTGATTGGTGACAGTGTATTGTGGTTCAGGATGCTCGTCCTGTACATGTTGTGTGAAGATGTTCGCCATGAGCACGAACCTCAGACCGCTTGGCTGTTGAGCAGCCGGAAGATCCAGCTATAGGTATCGTCCTCAAGAAGAAGTACACGAAAAGAAGTTCATGTCGGTCTGGAGGACGCAAGAATGGAAGGCTTTTGCTCAAGCCTACAACATCAAGATGCTCCACTTCGACCAAGGTCCGATGGGTCATGTGAAAAGGAAACCCACCACACTGGCAGTGGTTCTCCGTGACATCCAAGCGCTGGATGGTGTTCGTGGTCCTCCCAGTGGTGCTGGCCCTGAAGGTCACCAAGAGCATGGCAAAATGTCCCTGAAGGAGCGTTGTGAAGCCTCCAAACAATGGGCAACATGGGCGCCAGGTTTGAAGGTTGCTCTGGCCCTGGCTTTGCAAGATCATCTTCAACGAGGGCTGACACCATCTCTTGAAGCTGCTTTGCGCCCTCTTGGTCAAGTCGCTCTGGAAGGATGGAGGAATCGCTGTCTTCATGATCACACGCCAGCTCGACGAGACTGCAAGCATTGCGTCAAAGCCTCAGCAAGAAGCAAACCTCACCGTCGGATCAGCCATCCAGAAAGCTATACATTGAGCGTCGATCTTTCTGGCAAGATGATTGTAGGTCAAGATCAGAGCCGCCGCGATTGCCGATATATGATGGTGGCAGTGTACACATTCCCGGTGGATGGTGCTGGGCGCTCATTGGTGGAGCCGGTTGAATCTTCAAGTGTTGGCTCTCCACCACTGGTTTCCGCTGACGAATACACTCCTACTCATCCTGGGGGCGACCGGGGGAGGCCTATTTGCCAGAGGAGGAGGTTGAACCGGATGGGATTCCGGGGGAGTCCGCCGCTGCGGAACAAAAGGGTCAGTCGGCCTTTGCTGCCTGGCAGAAGGAGGTGGAAGCAGCACAAGATGTTCAAGTGCGCAATCTCACTTTCGTGGATGTCCTTCCGTGCAGAGCTGTTCATCACATTCTTCCTGCCCTGGCACGCATTTATGCCAGATTGAGAAGCTTGGGGTTGCCGCGGTATAGGCTCCACTGTGACAGGGCCCGCGAGTTGATTTCGGCACCGGTTCGTCGTTGGACACTGGACCGCGGGATTATCGCAACTTTGACAAGTGGCGACTCGTACAAATCAAATGGGCGGGTCGAAGGTGAGCTGGGAGTAGTGAAAAAGCATGTAAGGACCATCATCGCGGCCTCGGATCTTGGGTTGGAAAGTTGGCCGTTAGCTGCAATCCACATCGGTGAAAGGAGGCTTCGAGGCCAGCTTCGGAGTTGCGGCATCCCGGTTGGCCCTTTGTCAGAATGGAGCAGCGACAGTTGGACCATCGAGACGCCGTCGAACTCATCCTCGGAGGCCGGTGAGCACACAAGGTTTTGTGGCGGAGGATTCGACAGGCGGAGGGGATGTGGAGGAGGCGCCAAGCAACTGGGACGGTGGCTCAAGCCCAGTGGCCTCGATAAAACAGCTTGTGCCTGGGAGGACCCCTTTCACTAGGCTCCAGTTGCTCCGTTTCGTACAAGCGAACTTGGCGGAGTATGTGAAGGAGGAATCAGGCCATGTGGACATCACCAACCTTGAGCAGGGGTGGTACATGGGGGCTTTGTCTGAGGCCATCATAAGGAAGGTGGAGATTGAAGAGCAGCTCCTCCAGAACAGTCAGGAACAAGAAGCACTTAATTGCAAGGAGCGGAGGAATTCCTGGTCACCAAGACCATCAGCAATCGAGAGGTCATGGATGATTTCGAGAACGGGATACCAGCCATCCAAGCTAGGAAGCGGTGCATCAGCTCTCAAAGAAGGCACTACAAGCCAAAGCAGAAAGGGAAGGCAAGATCATTGAGCTTCTTCTGGTCTACGGTCTACACAAGAAAGGCAGGAGCTGGAACAAGACGGGCAAGAGCTGTATGTTGCGGCAACTACTCGGAAACGAGATTCAGCGCTGACTGCTACGCTGGAGGTGCTGATGGTTGTCAGGTCCGAGCTCTCATTCGGACTGCAGCTCTGAAGTCATGGGCAGTAGCAGCTACTGACATTCGTGTTGCCTTTTTAAATGCTCCAAGAAGGGAGGATGGCAAATTGGTGGCTATGGAGATCCCCAATGTGTACAAGCGCCTTGGTCTAGCCCGTGAGGGAGAAGTTTGGTTGGTCAAACTGGCAATGTATGGACTGACCACCAGAATAAGGGAGGACAGAAAGGTCCGTGGCTACTTCGTCAAGACCGCCGACGAGAATCTGTGGAGGTTGGAGGAGACTGACGTGGTCTCAGGAGAGTGTCACTGGACGGGCCTGACGTCGGTCTATGTTGATGACATCTTGTTGACAGGTGAAGAGGCCGCTATATCGTCCGCTTTGACCTCTTTGCAAGCCACGTGGGCAACATCAAGTGTGGAGTGGGCATCATCGCAGGACCCTGTCCACTTCTGTGGCTTTGAGATCAAGGCCGATGGAGGAGGTGATGGTTACCATCTGTCCCAACAAAAGTATGAGCAGGAGATTTTTGTCAGGTGGAGCGTGAAGGAGAGTTCAACCTTCCCCAACTTCAAGATCACGGAGGAGGACTTTGAGGGGCAAGGGGAGAAAGACATCCGATTGGTCCGTGAAGCACAGGCAATGGCAGGATCGCTTTTGTGGCTCTCAACCAGATCGAGGCCAGATTTGGCTATGGGTGTGGCTGCAATAAGCCGGCTGATGACCAAGAACCCCAGGAAGGCGATAGAGGTGGGTCAGATGTTGCTGTCCTATGTGAAAGGCACCCCGGGAGATCTTCAATACACCGGTAAGGTGCATCAACTATGGGGCGCTCGTGGACAGCTGAAGATCCCACGACATGGGAAACTGATCGAAGTGTTCGCCGACATCGCCTATGGCACGGGGTCTGGACACCGCAGCATGCAAGGTTTGGCGACCTTTTTCGCTGGAGCGCCCATTGCCTGGCAGAGCTCATCCCAACCGTTCGTGACTCACAGCACAGCGGAAGCTGAACTAGCGTCGTACTGCGAGGCTCTGACAGCAGGACAGGCCACTGAAGCTTTGCTGTGCACTATGTGGGGGGAGAAGCTAGAAAAGAATGACACCTTCGACCGGGTGATCTATGGTGACAATGCCGCAGCGATAGCACTGGCTCATGGGAACAGCACCACATCCTGGAGAACAAGGCATCTGCGGGTAAGGTCAAACATCCTCAATGAGGCTTTGGAGAACAGCAGTGCCTACCCAGGAGGAGCTTGGAAACTGATGCATCTCAAGGGCACAGAGCTGGTAGCTTATGGGCTCACGAAACCGCTCCTGGGTCAAAGTTTTCACAATTTTTTGTGCGATTTAGGTCTGAGGGTGGAGGAAGCTAGTGTGAGAGCACTTGGGGCAGAACATCGACCTCCTCAATTACAAGATCAGAATGGGGCGGGTCGGCGGCAACCTCAAGTACAAGATCAAGCAGGAGCGCTTCGGGCTTTGGCTGCTGGCAGCATGTTGGTGCAGCCAGCGGAGGCGCAAGGGAGTGTTGAACCAGAGTCAACTTTTGGGTTCCTATCGACATGTGGTATAGTGCTGGTCATCATCGGGGCAATCTGGGTGAGCAAGTGTGCATGCACGTCCCTGTGCTGCTGTTTGCGACGATTGCGTGCGGTGATCAGTGAGCCACCCGACTTGCTGGAGCTTAGTCAAGATGATGAAGGGGCAGCTCCTACGTCATGGAGATCGAAGCAGGGAAGCGCGAGCTCACTGGCCAAACAGAAGGCCAGATCATCGCCCGTGGCGGAATCCGATGAAGCCATCCAAGAGGCGCCCAGCCATGGAATCAGAGGCCGAAGAAGGTCTCGCGCCCGGAGCACGGAGAAGCCTTCACCCAATCAGAGCCCAAGAACCAGGAGACAGTCGGGCTCATCCAGTCGCTCTTCTACCAGACCTATGAGGCGGCAGTTAGATTTCTCCAGCCGCTCTTTGTCCCGGTCTATGAGGCCATCCGCTAGCAGCGATGCCAGCGAAATCACCACAGCTATGTCAAGTGCTGTGGGCAGTGTGGAGAAGGCAGCGGAGAGCGCGCACGTCGCTGCCGAAGCTGCTGATCACGCGGCCGCCAGTGCAGTGAGAGCTTCAAGGCTTGCGCATCAAGCCATGGCTAAGCCAAAGGCTGCACCTCCACAGTTTCAGCCGGCGGATACGCATCCACAGAATCCGTGGAACAGGTTTCAAAGAGACCATGCTGGCAAAGGGTGGTCCATGGACAAGCTCCGTGCGGAGTATTTCAAGGCAAAATGCCGGAAATCTTTGCCTTGAGCCGGGGCATTTCGCACTTTTCAGGCCCCGAAGTTTCGCCTACGGACGAAAGGGGGAGTCTCAAGCGGTGATAGCATCGTTTGTACTGCACCCGAAGGCATTTTGCGCAAGTGAAAAGAAGAGTTTTGGTTTGAGCCAAGATTTAAAGAACTGGCTAAAAGCCCAAAACAATTCAAGGAAAATACAGCACACACACATCGCCACACAGCCCGTGTTTTGATGATTGACTCACTGATCACTGATTATCGGTTGATTCATTGATTCAATCATTGACAGATTGATTGATTCACGCAACTCATACCGATACCCGATCCTAATTTTGTATTTGACTACTGACTACATGCATTTACATGATCCTCTATTCTCCTCATTGCTGCGTTGGACTTGAAGACGAGAGAGGCCCGGGCAGCGACATGCGATGAACTCACCAGCACCTTGAGCTCCTTCCTGAAAGCATTGGGAAAATCTATATTGACCCCTTTGCACTCAACACTTTGATGGCCTTGTGATTTCTGGCATGTATCAAGAAGCGGGGATGGATTGGAGGACTTCCTCAAGATTGTTGGACAAGACCCTGAAGCGGTCCATGAAGTAGCTCAAAGAACCCTGCTGAACCTGCGTAATCACATTCTGGACTTGTTCTTCAAGTACTTGAGGCAGAAATCCTGAGGAACCTCATCTTCATCGGTGACTGCCAGGAAGGAGTAGAACCTTGTAGACTTGCCTCCTGAGCCCACCAACAAGTCGCAAAGCTTTCTGGCAAGGTCTGAAAGAAAGCTGATCTGGTCAGCAATGTCCAATTCCAGGCAAATCTGAGCAATCTAGATCACAGCTGCCCTGGACGGCTTCACATTTCATAGAGCTTTGGTCATCCGCCTCGAGATCCTTCTCTTTGTGGACAGTGTCCATGGGGTGATCTGTTTGAGCAGTTCATGGCTGGAAACAACCTTGTCCAAGAGAGCAGTCGAGCTCAGGGCCTTCTCGGGCTTCTCAGGCTTCTCAGGCCTCTAGGCAGTAGAAGAGGGAGCACTGGTCTTGTCTGACCTTGTCTGCTCAACACCCTGAGATGGGCCGGAAGGAGCCACAGAAGCGTCAGCTGTCGCTGGTTCCTTGTCCTTCTTCCTTGATTTCTTGGCTGGCTTGGCTTGGGCTTGCCAGGCTTCTTCACCTGTCTCAAGCCAACACATGATTCATCTGATGACTCTGAAGAGGAGGATGAGTCAGAGCTGGAAGATGAGGATTGCATGGCCTCCTCCAAGTTCTTGTGCATTGTCTCCTTCAAATGTTGGGAATGGACATCTGAGATGGATGATGCTGACAACATTCTCTGACTTGTGGAATGAGTAATGAGTAGTCAATGAAAACTGAGATTGACCACTTTGAGACATTGTCAAAAACGTGACCCGTGATTTGATTGGGGGTGAGTTAGCCTGGCTGAAAAAAGACGTGCGGACCAGTGGAAATTAACCGGGCCTGGTCCACTGAATCCACAGCCATGCCAGCTTCAAGCTTCAAAAAGGCCTCGTTCTGCTCGTCTCTGGAATCAAAATGTGAATCCTTGGGTTTCTCCACCGCCATCCTCTTCCCAACGACAAGCTTTTTCTGGCCCTCGGGCTGATCATCAACAGCAACACCTTTCACACCCGCATCATCCTGTCAGGGTCAGAGGAGGCAATGCTGCGACCATGTGAAAGGGCTTTTTGGCATCCCTAATTGAAGTCATCCTTGGAAAATCTGAATGTAAATTTCACATGTTGAGGTATCTTTAAGATATGGATTCTGAATACAACTCTGACATTTATTTATGATAACAAGAAATCATACAGAATCAATCATTTTTTTGGAGACCCGGTCAAACTGGAGCTTGTTGAAAGTAGCAAGTAGAGCGGAATGCTGTACCAAGTGAGCTCCTCAAGGTAAGCAGGGCCAGTGGACTACAACTCTCACATGAGAGAGGCACTGGTCATTCGGTGGGGAAGAAACGGCCTCCTCTGCCTCAAGAGGCAGCCATCCATTCGTAGATGGGAGAATGTAGGCAATGGCCAAGCCCAGTAAGGTTCCCAAGACTGTGTCAGTTTTTGAGGCGGACCACTATTGTTATAGAGGTATAGCAAATCCAAAGCATGAATCCTGTGATACTCACTAGCTCGAATGCCCGAGGTTTCTTTTGACCAACAGTGGCTTGGCAATCGAGTAAAAAAGAAGGTGAAGAATCTTCCTTGGTAGACCTTGCCTGCAAGTTTGTTGATTTCCTTGTAAGAGAGGCCAAGCGTTGCAAGCTCCAAGGTGGAGATGTCATAGGTGTGCATACACAACAGGTCCTGCAACTCGCAACTCAACCCAAAAAATATACAAATCATTTGATTCATTTGACTCATGTTGATGTCGATGCCACTGAGGCCTAGCCTATACCTTAACAGATCACGCAGCCTACAGCCTAACAAAAACACTAGCGCTAGCTGCCTAATAGTGCGCAGCCATCACACATGCAGTCAAAAGCATGGTTTGACTCTTGCTACTGACATGTCCTCACCCAGCAGAACATCCCTTTTCGCAAAGTCAAAATATTTGACAGAGCTCGTCAGGCCGCTCAATCTGCCATGGTGGCTAATAGCTTTCCTGCCCCAAGAGCCTGACATGTGGGAATCATCATATGGTATCAGTCAGTACCCTGTATCCTCGTCAGTATCTATATGATAAAATGCTGTCTGACAGACATGTAATATATCAAGAAATGAACCAATTGATGGTGTCATCGGACAATCATACAGAGTCAGTCATACAAACAAACTAAATGTCCTGGGTCCCTGTGTTCTTTTTTGTCTCTCTCTCTCTCTCTCTCTGTCTCTTGACCATCTTGAACTGAGTTATTGGCGGGCCAAGTCTGTGATGCACTCACCCTCCTCTGGGTCCACATTGTGTTCCTGAAACGCGCAGTCTTCACACAATTATTGAACATGAACAAATGAACAAACAATCAAAACTGTCCCAAGGACCTACTCCTGGGTCTTCAAACCCTGTATGCTTCAGCTCCCACAGATGAATCAAAGAAGAAAGAAAAAATCAGACAAGTAAGGAGAGCGGGAACAAAAAAGCAACCAGAAAACACATACTCAAGACTAACTGCCTTTTGCCTTGGCCTTCAATATAGAAATTGTTCTGTTCATCGGCCGTGTTTAACAAAACAAAACATAATCATATCATATCGTAGTCACTAGTCCAAGTCTAGACAGTGTTTTGCGCCTCTGATATTGAAATCCTGTTTTAGTTTAGATGTCTACAATAGATGGACAGCGCTTGAAAGGCACAATATATATAGCTTCCCAACAAACCAACTAGACTGACTTGAAGCACAAGTTTTACTTGGTTGGTTCTCTCTACTCCTTGGGGTCTTGCGCAAAACCCCAGACTCTTTCCACACATCAGGAAAGCTGCGCTCCTTGACTGACATGCTGGTAGCTGGCACAGCTTTCAAATCAACAAATCTTTGTGACTTTCCTTCATGTTTGTTTCCACCAGTCAGACCGGTCTTATGTTTCTTTCCCAACAGGCTAGGAGACCCAGCTAGAGAGAAAGACAGGCTTGAGAAACACACGTGTCACAGGTAGAAAGAAACCCATGATCAATAAGGGATCACTGAAAACAATGCAGAGAGTGGTCCTTTGAAGAAAGGCGCAACAGACATACAAAGGTAACAACAAGATAAGCCGTGTCTTGGGGACGAAGATTTCGGGCTCAAATATTGTGGGGTTTGAAGCTGGGCCAAAACGTTCCAAACATTTCAGTGTCTTGCAAAGTTTGTGCTTTGAACACTCCAATATCAGAGCCATGCACCATCATACCTTCACCTGAAAAATGTGAACCAATGACCAAAACAATGATGGGGAACACGAACCGGGTTTGGTGGCATGTGCCTTTGATGGAACATCTCAGGATAATCCGTTTAAGTCATAGTCAAGCAATGTCAAGCATAGAGATCCTGCGCAATGCTTGTTTCAAGCACCTAAAGGCTTGTGACTTGTTTGGTGTGTTTCTGTATTGTATTAATTGTAGTAAGTTAAACTTACAAAAATGTAGCAGTCAAATTATATGCATGGCCTGATGGCCCATCTTATTACCTCGTCATTTTAGTCTTAAACTTGGTCTCTTAATTTTAGTCTTAAATGTTCTCCAGTACTACGGACTAGTCTTCCTTACCTCAAGATGGACTAACAACAAGTAAAAGTACCCCGCCAAACTGTTGAAGTACGACTAGGCCACTAGTGCCAGTAGGACGAGTTGTAGCAGCAGCAGCAGCAGCAGCAGCAGCAGTAGGTACAAACTTAGTAGTAGCCAATATTAATGCTATGTGCGTGTGTGTGTATATAGTGACAAAGATTTGCTTTGATTTGATTCCGTAGAACGATAGATATGTAAACTGTAAAATGATGATAATGAAAAGTAAGTCTGAATACTGTTAGGTTACAAACCTTATCATAAGTTCTTTAGGCTCCGTATCAATACAAGCAAGACAAACTTATGTTATGTTATGCTGTTTTAAGTTTTAAATTAGTTATAACTATATACATAAATAGATCTTAAATAAATAAGCTTAGATTATCATGCCATCACGATGCTGGCGATGCAATGATTTTAAGAATAGCCCTAAACGGTTTAGAGCGGTTGAGAACTATTTCTAAAAAAATTGTGCAAACAGCTCTGAGTTTAGGGCGGTTTAGTTCTATTTATACAAACTTTCATAGTTTTTTAAATAGTCCCAGAGCGGTTTAGAGCGGTTTATAAATGACACGGGCTGACAGTGGCTTCATGAATAGTCCTGAACGGCTTAGAGCGGTTTAGAGCTATCTATAACTGTGGGCCCAAAGTAGGTGTAGAAATAGCTCTAAACGGTTTAGAGCGGTTTCTTATGTACATTTAATATAACATGAAAACATGAATCATTTTATGAATAAATCATGAACCATGAGTTCTGATTTTCTGACCCTATCTTTGCTTTTGTTTTGCATTTGTTTACTGTTTGCTTTGATAAAAAAGAGATATGTTTAGGCAGTTAGGTCACGTTCATAGGTTCGTAGGTTGACTTGAGATCGAATTAAGACTTTTGGTTTGCGCTTACAATAAGTTGAATTGCCTACATTTGGAACTTTGGAACAGCTGGCGGGATTCCACCAATCATTAATTTATATCGCTGTTTCAAACCTGCCCCCCTAAAAGGCCCAAAGACTCTTCAAAAGAAATCTTGTCCCATTCAAACCCAGCACACACACCAAGCCGCCCACAAGGTGGCGAAGTTCAGGTTTAGAGCTTCCTTCTCCCTTTTGTTCAACAACAGGTGCTCCAGGTCGTACTGGTCAGTGTATTTTGGGGGTCCTCCAGGCTTCCCAATCCTCATCTTCTTCTTGGCTGACTTGCCAAGGTTAAGCCATCCCGGCCAACAAAATGTTTGTGTGTGGGAATGGCATCACCAAAGAAGAACAAGTTTTTTGTGTGGCGGAGAACAACTTTTAGAAATTGTCCCGTGGTATTTAGAAATAGACCTAAACCGCTCTAAACCGTTTCTACTCATCAAAAGTTGCCCTGAAACTCCACGTTTTGCTTCCGTTTTAAACCTTTTGGGACTTGAGGGCTGTCCTGGCACGGCAGTGGCTTTGTCCCTGTCCACCCGGCTTGCTCCAAGACTTGTCGCACATATGTCCGAGCCTGTTCAACCTTGCAGGCATAGCCTCCTCCAAACTCGGGAAGTATCACTAAGTTAAGGACTGTCTCGTAAATCCAAGAGAGCTTTTCTGGGGAAGCCAACTCCTTCTTCACAAGGATGAAGTAGACACGGGCTCGACTTTGTGGCAGGCCACAATCTCGAGAACTCAGTTCGAAGCAAACGAAGGGTCGGAAGTCGATGGGTCAGTTGCACAGTGTGCGTGTCATGGTTTTTGTAACTTTGAACCTTTGCCCTTTGCGTGCAATTGCTTTTCTTTAATGTACAGGTAGTACTGTATAGTACTGTAGGTCATCTGCAATTTCAGTAAAGGTGGACCATGGCCATGGGCTGCTAAATGTCCAGGTCATGTCCATGCCAATCCCTTTCAACACAAATCCAGGACCATGGACCAATCAGTAATCAATCAACAAACTTCTCATCAACCAAACGAAGTTTGGCTCTACTCACCCTTGCAGCGAAACACAATCTGACCACGACACTTCAAGGACCTTCTCTCATGGGCACGGTGGACAATCAAGAAGCTGTTTGATTGATACATGCAGTACAGGTACAGGGTCCGGGCACACAGATACAAAGGACTCTCCATGACTCTCAGTCACAGTCTGGGTCTGCCTAGTTTTGGTCGATAATCAAACCAACTGATGATGAGGCGACATCTTGAGACTATGGACTCTGGACTGTGTAATGTATGTATGACTCTGTAGTATGACTGTATGCTGTATGACTGTATGAATTATGAATATGAATCATAATCATGAATCTGCATGCTGAATGGTTCAATGATGATAGACAGACCGACAAACAGACTGACAAACCGCAAACAAATGACCACCCTCCCTCAGCATGTAGCAAACACGCGTCCAAGGCACTCCAATTTCAGAGCGATCCGGCTGTAGTTGGGCAAGAGGTCCAAGCCAATTGGTCGTCCGTCAGGAAGAATACCATTGAGCATCCAGTCCGCAGGGGTCTGGCAACAGTGCGTGGACACGCAACAATTCTAAACTGCCTTCAAACCACCAATATGGATTTCAAGTCGTAGAAATTGACTTGGATAATATGAAATGATACAATACTGTGACACGGTATCCTGTATCCTTGACACTTGACTTGACGGTTTCTTTTCGTACTCGACTCATTGCTCCTACTCTTGGTGTCCATAGAACAAACAACCTTGCTTTGCAAAAGCAACGTGTTTCTTCCTCTTCCCAAAAAGAAACGTGCTCCATATGACCCTGGTAAGAAAGGGAACAACAAATGCAAGTTCCATCAACTAAAAAATTGAAGTCACATGAACACACTTCTGTCACATTCTGGATTTTTGGTTTGACTCCTCAACAGCCACCCTGGGAAGAGCCCTAATTTCACACGGATGAAAGAAGCTCTTCAATGGCTTTTGCCAACTTGGGCTCAGAACTACTTGATTGTCTCTTCAAGTGCGCAAGCCGATCCTTGGTTTGTGAAGCAAATCCGTCCCTTTCAGTGAGATGCTTCAAACAGGTGCCATGGACCCATACGCTTGGCCTCAATGTATTGAAATGACAACTGCAGCGAACACTCCCTTTGGGAATTGGATTTTTGCAGTAGTAGCAAGAACTTCTGTTGGAAACGGCCAAGGCGATCTCGTGCAACCCACATTCTTTGCTGAAGAAGGTTTTCCCGCAATTGCAGACCCTATGAGTCAGTCCCACGGTCCCAGGTTCATGCAACTTCCAGCCGAGGGCACTAATAATCAAGACTCATCAGAATCTAGGCCACCCGAGTCCTCAACAGCTAAGTACTCTAAGCTGGTTCAAGCAATTCCAGACCTTCTGTTCGGTGTGTCTCAGTCAACAAAAAACCCAAGATCCAAAGACCAGCAACATTAAAAGAAGAGCTAGACTTCAATGACAAGATTGGGGTCGACGGTGTGACCTATAACACCAAGGAAGGGGTCAACATGCATTTCTACCACATAGTAGACTATGGAACTAGCTATCAAGTGGCATGTGCTTCTCCAGGACAAAGCAGTATTGAGAAAATAATATCAGGATGGTCGCAATGGGCCGGGCCTCCGACCATGTTAGTTGCCGATGCCGGAATTGAATTCACCTCCAAAGAGTTCTCGAGCTTCCTGACTCAGTTCAACGTCAGACCTCATATAGCACCAAGGTAGAGAGACACGGAGACATTCTACAAAACATGCTGAGTAAGTATGAGCTGGAATATCCAATCAACAACTATAGTGATCTTCAAAAGGCCTTGGCGCAATGCACTTCAGCAAAGAATGCTTTGAGCCAACGAAACGGATATTCACCAGGCATGCTAGTTTTTGGTAAGGCCATCAAAGTCCCAGGATCCATATCCTCAGATGAAAACCTGCCATCTCATCTGCTGGCAGATGAAGAGACACAGCAATGCATTCAGTTTCGACAAAAGCTTGCCGTTCGTAAAGCCGCGCGTCGAGCATTCCATGCAGCCGACAACTGTTTGGCACTACGAAGAGCAATGCTTCGCAGAACCAGGCCAAGCAGGGGGTCATATGAAGCTGGTGCTTGGGTGATGTTTTGGAAACAAACAACGAACCAAAGGGGTTGGTTTGGTCCTGCACGAGTCCTCTTGCAAGGAACCACCAGTGCATTTGGTGTAATCACATGGGCAACCTAGTCAAGATCGCTCCAGAACATGTACGTCCCGTCAGTGCTCTAGAGCATGAACTGATTCCAACTCCCAGACATCCAAGGGCACCCGAGACATCGAATCCTCCTCAGACTTTGCAGGATCCAGCTGGCCCTAATTCAATGGGACAAGAAACAAACACCTCTCAAGAGAATATCGAAAGACCACAATCGAATGCCTCAGAAGAGCAACCTGACACCGAACCAGAGCTGACAGAAAATGAGCCAGAAAACACAGCCATACCACCTGTTGAAGATGTATGCTTGGACCTAGCATCAGTGCCAGTCCCTGTAGAGACCGATGATGAACTGGTCCTTTGCATGGACACAGATGCCCATCCCATAGATAAAGGTTCCTCGGAAGCCCTGGGCCGGAGAGCTGAGATCCTGGTAGATGACCAAGACATCGAGCAGTGGAAACAAACAAACAAAGAACCAAGATTTTGTGTACGTTGCCAGTTCTTCCAAACGTGACAGAACAGAAGTAAAAATGCACATGCTCAGTGAGGAAGAAAAGCAATTGTTTGTAGAAGCAAAACACAAGGAAATCACAAACTGGCTCAATACAGGAACAGTCAGCAAGACCTTTCGGAATCAGCTGAATCCTGAACAAATCTTGAGGTGTAGATGGACATGCGGGTGGAAACCACTCGAAGAGTCCGGGAACACAACAACCAGTAAGTCATCAGCGACTCACCACAAAGCCAATGCTCGATTAGTGGTGCTTGGATTTCTGGATCCGGATATCGATACGATTGCTAGAGATTCCCCAAGATTGGGGCGTCAAGCTCGCATGTTGATCTTACAGCTGATCTCATCAATGTCCTGGACATTGAGATCCTTTGACATCAAGGCTGCATTCTTGCAGGGAAAGACTCAAGACGGAAGGGTCTTAGGACTGGAGCCAGTGCCTGAGATGCGCACAGCTTTGAGCCTCAAAGAAACGAAATATGCAAACTAGAAAAGTCTGCATATGGTCTCATTGACGCACCTCGTATCAAGAACTGGACAAAACATTGAAGACCCTCGGCTTTCAAGCAGCACCGTTCGACCCATGCACATATGTCTTCTTCAAACCAGGGAAGAATAAACCTTCAGGTATCATTGGCATGCATGTAGACGACGGACTGTGTGCCGGAGACAAATACTTTGAAGAAACACTTGCTCTGTTAGAGAAAAAGTTTCCCTTCGGTAGTAAGAAAGCTTTCAAGTTCACGTTTACTGGGATAGATGTGCAACAAAATGATGACAGTAGTATCACTCTCTCTCTCTCTCAAGGAAAGAGCAAAATAAGTCCCATCAACGTATCAACCAACAGAAGAACTTGCTTGCACTGAAGACCCTGTCGCCATGGAAGAGAAACACGCACTAAGGGCACTGATCGGCAGTCTTCAGTTCGCAGCAGTGAACACAAGACCTGACTTATCCAGTCGCCTGAGTTTCTTGCAAAGCGAAATCAACAAGGCGAGGGTGCAAACGCTGCTCGAGGCTAACAAGGTACCGATTCCCATAGACCACCTACGGTTCATGATGTTTTCAGACGCATCTTTTGCGTCAGCCAAAGTCCCTGAAAGTCTCACAGGCATGATCATTCTGGCCACTCACAGTGACATCATGCAGAACTACCAATGTCCTGTGAGTCCCATGTCCTGGGGACGCAAGAAGATTCAAAGAGTAGTCACCAATACTTTGTCGGCTGAGACAACGTCTCTGCACACCAGCTCAGACCAGCTTTCATGGACTCGCCTCTTTTGGGCGTGGTTGCAAAAGCCAAACACGAAATGGAAGCAACCACAAAGAGCATGCCAAGAGTTGCCAGCACCTATGATGTCTAGCACATACATGGCTCAAACATTGCCGCCATCAGTTGCCGTGACCGACTGCAAATCGCTTTATGACCTTGCCACACGAACGGCGCAACCCAACTGCCAAGAATTCAGAATACAGTTACAGGCACGAGCCATAAAGGATATGCTGGCCGAAGGCATACCCTTGAGATGGGTCCATACTGGTGCCCAGCTGGCTGACGCCTTGACGAAGGTGATGCAAACCACCTTCTTACGCCACACTGCTAGTTGGTAAGTATCAGCTCCACGATGAGTTCGAATTTCTCAAGCAACGTGCAGACAACCGCGCTCAGAGTTCAATGGCTGGAATCAGGTCAAGAAGCATGAACAAAGCCACTAGGGGAGACACTCCTTTTTTCGGAAGTTGCAATAGATTTTTGGGAGTGTGAATGTGCCTTTGTTTGACCAAGGGCGCCTTGAGGATCCTTCCATGTCCCGCAGCCTGCTTTCGGCACGAGCGCGTGGAGGGTGGGCCGAGGGCTCGTTGCATGGCTTGAGCGTGCAAGGCACGAGGACGTGCCAGGATCCTCACGAGGCCGTGAGGAGATCAACCTAGATCGTTCTTGCAGTGGCGGTGCAAAAACAAGAGCTTGGCAGAGGTGCGCTGCTTGCAAGGGAGTTGAGGGACAGCGGAGGTGCGTTGTTTGCAGCTGAATTCAGGTTGCATCCAAACCAGTGTGAAATCCACAATATATATATATATGGTACCCCCCCTTTAAACCAAAAAAAACTGTTTAAAAAGGGGAGGTGGGCCAACAAATCTGAATCTGCAATGTGCATGTGGCATCTTATCAAAATGCTAAATGAACATCCTCCTGCATCTGATCAAATATATATTTAGTATATAGATCCTCCTACTTTTTGGAGCCTGCCAAGGAATTTGCAACCTTTGCTGCATGTGATATTGCAAATTCCCTGGCAGGCTCAAATAAATCAAAAATTTCAAACGCCCATAGTCACAAAACACTGACAAGCTCAAACAAATCAAAAAAACAAAAGTTTTAGGATCTAAGTGGACTCTGGGGGGTTGTACAGTATTTTGATTTTTTTGAGCCTGCCAACGTTTTTGCAAGGTGGGGTGGACCCAAAATTGCAAATTCCTTGACAGACTCCAAAAAATCAAAGTTATACCCTCCACAAAGCCCCCATAGATCCTAAAACTTTTGATTTTTTGAGCCTGCAAGTGTTTTGTGACTATATGCGTTTGAAACTGTTGATTTTTTTGAGCCTGCCAGTGTTTTTGCAAGGTGGGGTTGTCTGAAAACGTTGGTTTTTTGGAGGGGCTAGTATATATATATATATAGCATATTATAGATCTGACAAATGAAAGCACACCTGCTAATGACGTCCAAGACCGAGAGGTTGTTTAGAGAAAACTAGATTGATAGGCAAACCAATGGATTGATAGGTGAAAAAATGAAATGCGCTGTCAAATGCTAGACACATATTGCACATTCAATCAAATCTACATCAATTTCAATCCAAACGAGTCACGATTTCAGAGAAATGCACGTTGGCATCATTGAAGCTGATGCTGGACCAGACTTTGATGTACCTAACTGCACGTAGATCAAAGCGGAATACTGTACCATGGCCGTCCTCCGCTTCGTCATACTCCGCGGTTGGCGGATCATCGTCAGTAGTGTCATCCTTATATAACCAATATCTGCCATGCACTATGCACTAGTTACTTGTGACCTCTTGAACCCATGGGGTGAATCAATTGTTCCCTGGCCAAGCTTCAAAGAACGTACTCCGCAAGAGTACTGTTGACCATTCGGAGCCATCAACAGAAACTTCGACTTTGCGGCCGCAGTACATCATGCCCTCGCATCCGAAAACCACAACCTGTCGAAAGTTCAGTGACTACGTTGTATCACAGCTGAGCGGTGTCACAAAACGTCGCAAACGCTGCCAGCACTGAAGACTGCACAGTGTGATTCTTGTGCCGCTGTACAATGATTGGAGACTTGCCAGCCTACTGTTCATGCATAATGATTTGAGCTTTTGGGTGACTGTGATGACTGCATCATGGCATGTGCTTTGCTTCCAACTGAGTAACTGCCTGGAGAACAATGCTGCTCAACCCTTAGCCGCTAGCCCTAGTTCCTAATCTGACTCGACAAAAACCTTGCCAAACTGGTTGTTCCTGCTTACAATCTGGAAGAGCTCCCCTTCCCTCTTGCAACATCTCAAATCACGAGCTGGCTAGCGCTGTACCGCTATTACTTCCACAAACAAGCCTCAGCAAGTCAAGTTTCTCCAAGTGTTCCAAGCAAAATCAACAAGTATCAAATGCCAGTGAAGGCTTGAATATGCAATCATTGTGCCAGTACACGCACAATAATTTGGGGAGTCAGCTGCCTTGTTGACCAGCTTTGTGGGCGTATCAGCCAGCGTCGATCCTACAATAGCCAAAAAGTCACGTCTTGCGAAGCACAAAGGACAATCCGAAGTTGTTCAGGATTTCTTGCAAATGCCTGTCCTAGGTCCAGCTGGACCCAGTACTGAGACTCGCAAAGCTCAGTGGAAGAACTTACGAAAGCCCCAGAGTAAGATGCTGAATCCGTGCACTTGACACCGTCAATGATGGCACTGCCTCAGCTGGCTCAACATGCTTCCTTTGCCACCTTTGAGTCACAACCAAGGCTCCTTCGATGTTAGCACGGGGGGTACCGGGCACTTCTCACGAATATTACAGTATAAATTCAAGCGTCCACAGTCGGATATCTCCGGATCGCATTCGATACCTGAAAATCACATGAAATCAATATGAACGTCAAAGCTCTGCATAGTAAAGTTAGATATTTTCTGATTAGTTCCCGCCTGCCGTCAAGGCATAGTTCGTAGATTGTCCTGCTCGCATGGGCCCACAGGTCACCAGCCCCGCACGCATTGCCACTGCCACATTCGCTGTCACTGGACGAATCTTCACATAGCCTCATCAGACGCAAATCAAAAACCCAACAATGCTCTGTCCAGTGGAGGAGATTGCTCGCTATGTGTATACAATGTGTATACAGTATACAGTATACAACATTCTATTCAGGAACCTCTACTCTACTTCTCCGAAAGCAAGTGAGTAATGATCAAAGCTATTGCGTAGAAACAGCAACCTCTTGCTTCTTACAAGCTAATGTCGTTGTCGCTTCTTCCACTCGAAAGTATAATATAATAGCAAAGAAAATTGTCCTATATAGGCTAGGTTTTGGCATCGGTTTAAATGTTGGGCATTGGCTTGGTATCGTTTTTTGATGTCTTTTGGTACTTCGCTCCAACACAAAATTTAGGAACGTCACGCCCACATGCAGAACAATATTTGGCCATATTCAAAGAGCACCAACCTAATCATCCTAGTCTCAGTTCATACTGTGTACTTCATAGCTTAGAAACAGCAGCGAGCAGTTCATCGAGATGCACATGCAAATCCACCGAAACAAGTGTGGTTTCTCATGTGCAGGTATCGTTTTTACTGGCTGTCGAAAATTTCTGAAAATGTTCCACGAGCATTGATGCACACACACATATATATATATACATATAGTTGCCGACCAGGTGAACCCATGTGAAAGTTGCTCAGATGGACTCATCAAAAAACTTTTTGGTAAACATTCCAGAAGCGAGCTCTCAAAGGCAAAGGGAACCTGGACAACTTTTGCGTGTCCTGATCTCCGGCCGTTGTGAATGTTCCTGCCAGTTCCGCATAGGTGCTGCCATCCTCACCTCAATTTCACCGCCATACACCATCTGGACTCCGAAGTTGATTGCACCGCGATGAGTGGATAAAAAGCACAGCTGTTGCACAGTGCTTTGCACTCTTTTACATGTATCAAATAAGCTTCACACTGATATCCACCTGCGGATGTCGTCAATTTGCTCATCAACACACACTTCACACCACACACACTACGCTGCCTGGAAAGTCTCCACCCAGAGACTTGCAGAACCACTGCCCTGCGACACCACGCCACACACCTGCAGCTCAGCAACCGACGGGGGCCATTCACATGACACTATCCCAATGTTGTATCTGGACCGCCTATGACAGCACAAACTGTGCGCAAACAGGTCACGAAGAAATTGTTCGAGCCCAAGTCGATGATCATATATTCATCAGAGTCTGTGGCTGCTCGCCACATCTGATCGTCGCCAGTCTCATCCAAAGCACCTTCCCGAGAAACCCATTTGCATAAAATGCACACATGGCACCTTTGGAATCCTAACTCGTCAGCTGCAATTTCAGAATACTACTACTAAGCAAATCGTTCGTCTTTTCATTTAGGGCATCTGACCTTCTTGAAAGGAGAAGTGACTATGCCCTGCTTCAATGCCTACACGGGAGGCTTTGCAGGGCAATAATATATGGAATGGTTGGCTTTGCGAGGCTCACGGATACCCGGTGGCTTCGTCAAACTTGCTTTGTCGGATCTATGTGCTGCCATTTATTCCATCGGCCCTTCGCGAGTTAGTTTTGTCTGTGTCAACTTGTGAAATCTTGTGAAGCACAACACAAGTGGCTTCGCGAGCCTTCGCAAAATATCACATGAATGCCTTCGCGGACATTTAGCGAATTCCAGTCTTGTCTAGTCTAAACATGCCAGAAACAAAACGACCAGTCCTACGTTGCAGTCCAGCGCCCACGTTAAGAGTTTGTGCAAAGAATACCGGACGTGCTGCTTCATGCTGGTGCTCAGTATAACATAAATGGACATATACAGTAACACGTCTTGACCCGTAATGGCCCATGGTTCAGTTGGTTGTGCAACAATCGGGCTTTCAACGGTTCCACTGTTCAAGCTTCTAATCGTAGATGTGTCATGTCATGATGCGTTCATGTACTGGGGCATCACTAAAGACAGGTCACCAGTCCCATCCTACCAAAATAGCCAACAGTTACAGCGCTGAAACATGGAGCTTGGTCGGTCTTAGTACAGGGACCCTAGCCCGCCCCTAGCCCCTAGCAAACATCGCAAAAAGCTGGATGACTTCTTAAGATTCTTATGTCAAGCTCAAGTCTTTAAGACTACAGAACCCCTGAAGGCTTCAAAACAACCGTTCAACCTAATGCTGCGGGTGATGCCACATAACCGTATCAAGCTGACAGTCGCTGGATAGGGGATTTTTACCTTGTTCTAAGCATGCTTAGCCAAACCGAGAGGGCAAAGCCTCGAGTTCCAAGTCCAACCCCACAGGTGCAAATAAGAACTCTTATGAATGCCATACGCCAGCACACCTGGGCACGAGAGCTCAAAAAGTATGCCAAGCGTTTGCCGGCACAGAACCGTTTGCCTGCTTCCGCACTGGATGCATTGGACCAGGCGCTTGAATATGTCCTCAGGGCCCATTGACCAAAGCGTTCTGCTGAAACAAAGTCACTTCAACTCCTGAGGATCGATGCTGATCCACTGACCAATCAGTGAGACCGCTCCTTTGCGATGAATTGCTGTCAGGGTTGACCAACAGGGGGGCCCAGTCACTGGGATAGCACTCACACCTAGGCCGAAGTCCAATGCAAGAGCTCAAGCTCAACTGCACTCTGCCTTCAATAATGAGAATAAGAATTGTTCCGCAGATTGATGCAATTGGATTCGAGCAGCTGGCTGTCATGCCACGACTGCTTTGATGAAATGCACGCAACCACAACAGGGAAATTCGACTGCACGTGTTGAGAATGCTGGCTACAGCCAGTGCGGCTGGGTCACAGCCGAGCATCCCCCTCCTCATCACACCCATACCTTACATCAATTCTCATCGATTCAGGAGTTGTGTATGGCAGTGTATGGTTCTGCAGTTTCTGGAGACTGTGTGCTGTCCAGGAGCGCGCTTGTTAGTTCCCAATCCTAAGCGTGTCATCTGCTTGCAGGGATGGAAATTAATCCAAACTTTCAACATCATGCTTCACACTGCAGCATAGATGCGGGACACGGCCCAGTCGGAGGCGGACAATCCAAGTCAGAAAAAATGATGCATACACAAGCACGCATTAAATGCAGCAGCACCCCCTAATTATCAAAGGATTACTGTAGCATTGTAACTTTTGATGTGATGGTGACGTCTCAGTGTGAGCAAGCTGCATTGCTTGTCTCAGGACATGAGCTGCTGCTTGATGCAGTTGCTCCTTTGAGGCAAAGGAGGCCATAGCTCTCGCAAAAGGTACCTTGTCAAGTTCACTGTGAAATTCCAGTAGTGCGACCAACTCGATTGACTTGTTACCAACCTCCACACCCAACATTTTGGCTCCCTCCACCACCTCTTCCTTCCGAAGTGCGGCAAGACTTTGGGCTCAATGAGCTGGTATCAGCAGACACCAAACATGCTCCTTAGTGGCGAAGTCGCATCATGCTGATGCCCCGGATTGAGTGCCAAGGCACCCTTTGTATGCCACGAGTGTCGTTCAGTCCGGCAATCAGTTCCTGCACACATGTCGCATCGGCCACTTTGGGGAAGCTTTGTGCAATCTCTCTGTGCTTCAAGCCAATGCAAAGGTGGTCCTGGAACCGGATAGCAGGCTGTGACGTGTGTGATTCCAAGCTGTGCAAGAGTCAGCGCCTGAAGCAGGTCAGAGAAAGCTCAAGTCGCAAGAAACTTGCTGGACTAGCCCGTTCAAATCAGGAACAGCTTGCGAAATTGGCCTCAAGGTAGATATTCACATCAGCAATTGAACCTGTCCAAGCTGTTATCACTCCACGCTGCTCTGCTCCACCGAGGTAAAACCTGGCAGGTGCCCATCAAAAGCCGGTGATTCGGCTTTGGTTGACCTTGTCAGTGCTTGCGCTGCTTGCCGTCAGAACTGCCTCAACTTTATATATATATATACTGACGTAGTGGAAGGTAGAATGGGGAGACGATCTCCCAAAATTTTTCCCCATACACTTAGAATGCCGCCTGGTTTGACAGATAGAATATTTATCACCGAGATGTGTTTGCTTTGCTGGCCTGTACGCATCAAAACACACATAGAATGCGGGTGAATGTGGCAGTCCATTGTTATTACATGTCATCATGTTCTTTTTGA
>CAXAMN010024918.1:642256-652298 GCA_963970005.1 Durusdinium trenchii
GACGGTGGAAACCGTGTGGACGATGTGAAAGGTGTAGACGGTGTAAGGGTGTAGACGGTGCAAACGGTGTAAGCGGTGTACATTGTGTAAACGGTGTAGACGGTCTAAACAGTGTAGACGGTGTAAACGGCGTAGACGGTGTAGACGGTGTAAACGGCGTAGACAGTGTAGACGGTGTAAACGGTGTAGACTGTAGACGGTGTAGACGGTGTATATAGACGGTGTCGACGGTGTAACGGTGTAAACGGTGTAAGGGTGTAGACGGTGTAGGCGGTGTAGACGGTGTAAACAGTGTAGGCGGTGTAACCGGTGTAAACGGTGCAAACGGCGTAGACGGTGTAAACGGTGTAGACAGTACAGACGGTGTAAACGGTGTAGGCGATGTAAACGGTGTAGACGGTGTATACGGCGTAGACGGCGTATTCGGTGTAGACGGCGTACGGAAAAATTGTAGGCGCTGATTGCGCCAGCAATGGATTGTGTCCAGCCGAAGCCTTTCCTTTCGATCGAGCGAGGAACAAGCCCGAGGAGTGTTTGCGCAGTTGGTAGCGGAGCCCGGTAAAATGCCGGCTCGCCATGGCGCCTTGGCCTTTTCGCGGGTGTCTTCACACGTGACCTCACAGCGATAGGTTCGACCGGCGCCTCAGACTCGGCACGCCTTCGACGTTTCTCAGGAGAGAAGGAAAGAAGATGGTCGCGAACGATGGAAAGTGTGGGATAAGCTTCCGGAGGCAAGTCGAGGGCCTATGTCTAAGAACACAAAACCTGCGTCGTGGCCCGCGCGATGCGACGGCAAAACCGAGAAAACCAAGAAAACCAGAAAACCGAGAAAATCGAGAAAACTAGAAAACCGAGAAAACCGTTCTCGCGTTTTGCCGTGTGGAAGTTTTTCCAGTTTTCTTACGTCTTCTTGCTTGTCTTGTCTTTGAGCGTGAAAACGAGAAAAGCAAGAAAACGGGTTTCGTCGTTTTCGCCGTTTTCGTCGTTTTCGCTGTTTTCCTGTTTTCGTCGTTTTCGCCGTTTTCGCCACTTTCGTCGTTTTCGCGGTTTTCGCCGTTTGCACGTTTTTGTCGTTTTCGCCGTTTTCGTGGTTTTCGCGCAGTCATCTTTTTCGTGGTCTTCGCCACTTTCGAAGGTTTTCAACTCAAAAGAGGCCCAACAACAGGATGTGGCAGGAGGCTGTCCAACCTTCTCTTATATATCTATATATGTAGCTACCCCCCCAAAGATCTACCTTGTTTGCCTGTTGCATGCCTGTTTGAGTGATATTTTCAGATATCAAATGAACCTTTTGGACAATTTCACTCATTTCAGAGAACAAACTGAGCACAATTTTGACCATATTGTGGTCTTTGACTGGGTGTTAGTTAAATCATTGATGGGTTCTAACTGTTTTGTATCACAGGCGCCTATGATGATTTTATTGTCCTTGTGCTTTTCAGTAAAGTTTAAACATTAAAAGATTGGTCATATAGATTTCACCAAAGACAATGACATGAAAATTGCTATGATCAAACTCTGGTAGTTCATCCTGCTTTTGAACTGGAATTCTTAAACATGTTATGGGTTGTTGCGTCACCTTATAATTTTTGACTTAACCAGTTATAAGGCTCTACAAACAAAATTTGTTTATGCACCTTTTAAAGCTACTGACCTGTGTAACTCGATCCAGAAAATTTTGATCTGATCATGCAGGGGTTTTGTTTTTCAACTTGCTTACATATTCCGGGGTTGTCCCATTCATCCACCACCTCTGTTGGTTCATTTTCTAGTTTTGGAATTTCAATTAAGTCGTTATATCAAAATATGTACTTGTTGGTTGGAAACTGGTTGATTTGTTTGTCAGTCTCCACTTGCCTATGCCTTCTTCAAAGTTCAATATTCCAGTCTGATATGATTATATAACATGATTTGGTTCACCCATCACTTTAGTCAAACCGTCTGCATGGATCCTGAAGGCATCACTCTCCACTGAATAGACCTTAATATCATTTTCTGAAAAAATGATTACGCTGCATTCATTGAACAGTTATGATATTGAAGAAGCAGCTCTTTTATATCTCTAGGCCCATTGAAAAATTCACTTCGATTGGTTGTGTTTAAGATGCAATAGGTACTGTGTGTTTGTTTCTTCTTTTTTCTATTTCTTGTTGTATGGCGCAAACCCTTCCTCCAAACTCCCTCTGGTAATGGCAAGCCTCCCTCAAAGTGTGAAACTGTAGCTTCTGTGCGGTGTTGTGATGTTTCCTATTTTCTTTTTGTCATCTTTAGTAAGATCGGTTTCCCATAGTTCATTAACAATCTGGTCATAATTGACCTAATGAATGAATGAATGAATGAATGAATGAATGAAGGAGTTTTGTAACAAAATATTTTCGTTGTTTGCTTCCAATAGTTTTCTTAAACACTTTCCATATATTAAGTTATACTTCTTATTGAACAACATGTGATGCCTTCACTTCCACCGTATACAATGTAAAACTAGATATTTTGCTAATGTCAATGTCATCCCTGTAATGTTCTAACTATCAAACTCATAAAAGCCGGTATGAATTTAGTCTGTGTAAATGCCCATGTAAAGGCTTTAGCCCTGTCAATCTCCATCAGTTTTGTTGTATCAGTGTTTTACTCAAAAAATAAACTGATGGGACTATAGTCCTACAATGTTTCTCAAAATAACCTGATGGGACTATAGTCGTGTCATACTTTGATCTATTTGTGTCATGTCTTATTGCGTGATGACCCTTGAGACGCTGACTGCATGTTGGTTCCCGGAAAGTACGCGTACAAACGCGTTGTACGCGTACATTGCTCAAAACAACAAAACAAAAAAAACAAGATTGAGCGCAACTCTTGTCAGGAATCTTGGCTTGATGCAGCCAATGCACATTACACAAATTGGATGACCTGGGTCTCAAAAAAGGACACACCCCAAGCCAAGATTCATTTTGTATCTTGGTTTGACCATTGTATGCGTACAGTACGCATACTCCCCTGCAACCAATGATGCGCAGTGAGCATCACAACAGTTAGCGTACAGTAAACGTTGACCATTGTACGCGTACAGTACGCGTACTTCCCTGCAACCAATGATGTGCAGTGAGCATCTCAACAGTTAGCATACAATAAGACATGTGTATATATAAATATATTTACATGGTACTCCCCTTTCAATAAATTGATGGATGAGCATCCACAACCGTGAAACATTTATATAAATATATACCCTATAAGTCCAAGCACTAGTTTTATAATAGTCGTTGTGACAACCACCATTCCCGAATCATCAACATCAAGACAACAACCTCCAATCCCAGATCAATCTCGGGCATGCTTTTCTGACTCCACTCCAACAGGCTCTTACTTTCGTTTTCGCCGTTTTCGCGTTTTCGCGGTTTTCGCGTGGCCTGCCCCTGCATCACCGGGGGCCGAGACACACGTTTCGTACGCACAGTATGTCTACACCTTGTTGAGTGGAGGCCGCGCAGACTGTGGAGCCAGAAGCATACCAGAAGAAGGGCGGCGACGAAGTCCTGTTTCAGCTTACGGACAGATTTCCCCAACAGGAGATGGTGGATGAACTCGGCGAGATCAGGACAGATCTCCAACTTGAAAGCTGCTGAAGGAGAGAACATGAGGCTGTGGGCAGCTCATGCTTCTAAGCCCTTTAACTTCGATTGCTCGAGCCCAAGGCAATTTGAAGCCCGAAGCCAGAGCTGCAGCGTTGAGATCACGCCATCCAGATTCAGATCTACTGTAATCTAGTGAACTCCAAGGATGATCCAGTTGAACCATTGTTGAGGGAGCAATTCAGTGATGTGGTCAGCTGTTGGAAGATCATCAACGTGGTCTTGACACAAGCTGCAAAAGACTCGAAAATTCAGCAAGACAAGTGATGTGAAGCGGGCCTTTCAAGTGGAGCTTGACAGGAGATGAAAAAGCCGACCGCTTGCAATTGGTCTGAAAATGTCGGCAAAGGATTAAAGGGCTCAGGGACGAGCGACGGAGGCAGCGCTTCGGCGTCAGGCGCAGCATTGGTTGAGGAGCTGAACTTTGTTGCCGTCATTCCAGAAGCCACTCTGGAAAAAGTGGGCGCTTGGTTTGGAACGTCAGTGAAGGGTTCCGCCGTTTGACAAAGTTCACCAATTCACAAATCGGTGGCTATACGGTTATACGCCAATGATTTTAATTCTAGCCCAATCTAACGACGCGGCGCGGCGACCAGCCGATCGACTCTCAAGACCTTGTCGTGACCCTGATTGACTTTCGGAATGACCAGTTGTATGCTTTTGGCACCGTTCCAACCAAGACAAACAGCTGGGCCAGTAAATTGTCAATTTGTTGAGAAGTGAGCCTTCATCATCTGCAGCGTGATTTTAGAAGAGACGCAAGCCATCCGGCTTAATGCAAAAAATGCATTGGACGCTCACGAACCGGCTGCTACACCCGCAGCACTAGCGCCTTCAAGATGACTAAGGAGAGTTCACCACGCCCAGGGCCAAATGTCTCGGCTCAGGAGCACTGTGCTGCGCAGGCCAGTGGCTTTCGAAATCCTTCTCCGAAGTGGTTCGTAGAAGGGCGATTGGCTTAGCCGATGGCCCACATGCATAGCGTAGGACCATTACCCAAATCCCGCGTCTTGCACATGTCTGTGTCTGGGTTGAGTTTTTCATACTGGGTTGGCGATCGTCGTCATAAGGATGTGAACACACCACAGCGTTCACATCCTAGCCTGCTGGCTGGTATTATGTGCCCCTTGCACTGATGAAGGAGGGCGGCTCCACCTGAACAGTTTGAGATGGGTCGATGCGAACATTTGCGTCGGAAAGCTCAAAGTCGTAGGTAAATTAGATGTTATTATATAAGTTATAACATGTGTAGGTATGACCTGCGACTTCCAAACTCTGAGCGGTTCATTCGCGAAAGAACCCGATTGCTGGTCTCATTCCAATAATTATGCAATGCCTAGGTCTCACGCGCACAAGGGGAAGCAGCAATCATCAGTGCCTGACACTGTGGCCGGTGGTGGTCGAGGGGTTCCAAGCGTCAGTGAGTACGCTCGCACAAACCCTCCTAAATTTGTTCGGGCCGTCTTAGACACCGTTGAGCAATTACCCCATAAACCGAAGACACCCTGTTGAGCAACTGAGTTCAACCACCAGATAGCTCTGGATGAGAAACACTTGAAAGGATGGTTGCCTAACCATCGTTGACACCGCCAGTAGATTTCAGAGCGCGGTTCCTTTCTTCGAGACTGGAAGGCAGTCAAATTCGTCGCGTTGCAGTTCGTGCTTAGTGGCAATTATACGCAAATTTGTGAGCCCCATGGGGGATTGTTCAATAGAGTTGCAGACGATCACTTTGACTAGCTTTCTCCCACCTCGAAAGAACAGTGTTTCGTGCTCACATGTCAAGAACCAAATGCTGCTGCAAGTCCATTGGGCTTTCTCCTCATCACTTTGTGCTCGGTAGGAATCCAGACCTTCTTCAGGACTTACTTGCTCAATGGTAGTGCCCATCATCGCATCATACTCCAACCCAAGCAAGTTCGTCCTCTGGACAGGTCAAGACGGCTCCTTTCGCTGCGCCGTTCAGCAGCTCTGAAGCAAGAGGGTTTTGTGGAGGCGATGAAAGAGTTTTCCCTCTGCTGGTTGCGGATGTAATGAGTCATGAATCAATCACATGCTAGGAGGCCATTGTCTCCCACGCCTCTCGCCCTCGTCTCGAAGATCTTGATGAAGCCCTGTCAGTCCAAGACGTAACGGATTTGCGCGATCTCACTCAACATCAGCCTTGGGAACGCTGCGTGGGTGAATATCTTAAGAAAAAGATGTCAAAGGAACTTCCCCATATGTGTTTGACGCACGCAGCTTGCAAGTGGGACACGCCGGACATGCAACTGGGGGAAATTCGTGGACCAGTGACCATTCCTTGAAGCATCGCCAATACATTCAGGCTTGACTCAACTTTTTGCACACCAGCCAGCTGGCGGCGTTGCGGGGTTCCGGAGGACGCTGTGATTGAAGCGCAATAAGAACATCTATGGGCAAAACGATGCCCCTGCTGCATGGTTTAAAGAGCTCAGTACTTATGCAATTATTAGGGTTCATTAGTTGGCAGCAGAGTATTCTAGATCCGCGCCTGTTCACCCATCGTGATCAACATGGATCCCTGGTTGGAGTGATGGGGGTTCATGTGGATGACGCTGTAGTAGGAGGCACAGGTCCGATCTTTCTGGAACCCATTCGTAAGCTGAAAGACAGAATCCTTTATCGCAAGATGTAAGGAAGGTGAAATTTGTGGAGTTTGGGGTGAACAGGAGGCTTTTATGCAAGTCAGATCAGGCCAAAAATGACATCTCAATGAGTAGAATGGATGCGTTTGCTGTTGTCACCGATTTTGGACGGAACTGAAGATTCGAGAGTTTCGAGACGAGACATAGAAAACCGCCCCAGTATAGCGATCACCCGAGAAACTTGCAAGCTCATGTGTCACTGTGCGCGCGTCTGTTGGGCCCCAACAACTCGATTGCTGGCCGATGGACTCACAAAAGACGATGGTGATCCGGTTGGCCCCTTCGTAGCTGTACGCAGCGGTCCAAGTCTCACTTCACACCTTGGAGATGGCTGCGCGAGCCAGCTGAAAACGAATAAGAACACGACCGTGATGGAAACGGCACCTTGGGCTGGAATTCTGAAGCAGCTGCTCACCAGTCTTGCGGTGAATGGTTTTGGAGACCCCTAGCGGTCATTTGGATCAAGAAAAGACGGTTGAAATCGGTGCAGGCATACTAGGAATTTAGGATTAGCGCAAAGGCTTACCTTTAACAGTCCATGCGTCAACAAGCGAAACCCTTTGCGCCAAAAATTTAGCTGAACTGCCTGGGAAAAGTCCTGCTTTGCGTTGGCAATCTGTTGTCGCACAATCATACAAGAACCTTGGGGAATGGAAAAGTTTCTTTAAAGAGCCAGGAGGGGTTGGGATTGTCATTTGGTAGCAGCTGGGATGCCTGGAGAGCTACAGGTGGAGGGTTGGGGCCTATACCATCTTTTGAGCTGCTGTTGTTTCCAGCTTAGAGGTATAAGGCCGAGGTCCAGCCCATGAGAACAACTGCCAACTGCGTCAACCACAGTTTGCGTCGAAGTGATTCGCTTTTAGATGCTTAGCCTGCGCCGGTGAAAGATTGAAATAAGGGCGAAGGTCAACTGGCAGCTCAAGGTAGTAAAAGGCATCTCGCTGGTCACCAACCGCAGCTGTCATCTCTTCCCCTCTTGAACAAGGCCAACACATGCCAACACTCCCACAGTCTACCTGCCCGCGTAAGCAACCATACATGGAGTGCAAGGTTCTCCTGCTCCAAATGCTTCAGCCTTCATCCCGGCGAGCGGCCTTTCGTGAACAAACCTTCTCACCCCCGACCGTGTCACGCAACAAAGGGAACAGAAACAAGTCAACAAGTCTCTGATGTTCCGGCCATTTGCACGCACTGAAGGTTCAGGTGGGTGGGACTGGTCATCCTCCATACCCACACTCACGCTCTTCTCAGGCTTCACATGGTCCGATGGCGCGGGCCCCGCCCGCGATGATTCTTCAATCTTGCACACATCTTCTCTCTCTCACTCACGGCGCCCCCTCAAGCGTTCTCTACACCAGCGGCTGGTCCTTGGGCCCGCTAGGCTCCATAGCACTTCACCCTTTGTGTGGTGATCTCTATTATCAAGCTGCAATCGGGTTTGCCCGGGGCATCATGATTTTGTGGAACGCGATATTCATTCCTGGATGGAAGCTGTAAGAATTGATCCTCGAGATTGATTGAGAAAATCTGTCGACTCCTGAAGCCTATCCGGCCAAGGGCGCACAAATGGGTCCCATGAATTCCGCGGCCCTTGACTTGAGACCCACATATGCGGCCATGCATTAAACTCAACTAGACTTCAATCAAGTTCGAAGAAAGGTCATACAAAGAAGCTGGACCTGAGCCGACTATCAAGCGAAGCGATCCAAAATGTTCCTGCTTCTCTACAGTACGTAAGCCCTGCAACACCTTGAATAATGCATCCGCGCTGCATGGGGGACTCTCGCAGTTGGTGAAGTTATCACTTTCCTGGGCTCGTCACATGGTGCAAAGTGAAGGGAAACAAGGAACCACAAAGGCCAGTGATTGTCTGCGAACCAACTGCCTTCAATTCCGCCACGCAACCCCTTGCAACCAAATGTCGCAGCACATTGAAACGACGCCATTGACGTGTAAAGTGCTTCCATCACAGGAGTCACCTGAACCATCATCCTTCTCGTTGTTTGTAGCGCAGCAATACTCGCCGTTTGTGTAATATGCATAAGGGTACCTGTCTCTGCCGTACGAAGTACAAAGTGCATGGATGGATTCGAGAATACAACCCAAAAAAAAATGAAAGAATTCTCGAAATGCTAGACTGCCAAAGTGAGGCGCATGTATGAGCACATACCTGACGCAACTCTCTTGTAGCATGTCTCCGTTGAGGATGCTGCTACGCTAGAGAATGTAGTCAGCAGCCAGCAGTTGTCGGTGTAATTCTCGGGCTCCATGTAAACAAAGGCAGCACACCTGACTGACAGCATCCTGCCCCCCTACACTGCAGGCAGAACTGGCATATACATGTCAAAAGGACTGACCTGATCTGCAAGCTATACAACTACTATTCCATCTCCGCTGCAGCAAGTCACCTTACACATGTGTGCATCATTCATTGACAAGCTGGTTTTCCTGCTCAAGTCTCCTCAATTTGACGACAAGGTACGTGGATTCTATGAAGCACGCCAGCTTGCACTCATCAAGCTGAGCCGAACTCAGGCCAGAGGAAGTCTTGTCATCCTCGCAAGTATTTCCTGTAATCTCGTTAAATGCAACTGATGGATAGGCTGTGACTGTCACTGTGACCGTGCTTGAGGTGGTAGTGGCTGTGCTCGCTGTGGAGGACGTTGCTGTTTTGGAGGTGGTAGTCATAGTGATGCTCGATGAGGTGGTTGTGACAGAGTGTCGCAAATTCACTTCAAAGCCACTAAAATGGAAGCATCTGCTCTCATTACTGGAGGGCGTTCCATTAAAGTCCAAGTCAGCCTCACGCAAATGGATCTCCAACTTCGTTGTGGAGGCCTGAGCCAGGCCACGTCTTCGCCACACTCGGATTGGATGTTTGCTGCGATGCTATAATCCAAGGCGCTGCATTGTTACACGCATTCCAAAAGTTGGTTGCTTGGGTTCCTAAACCCCAATATCTGAGTCAGCGTGGTGTTGCCGCTCTCTAGGAACTTGCCTATGGTTTCACCAGTTCGCAGCCTCTATCAGAGCTGCTAGTTTCATGTATATTTGCAGTGCAATGCATGTCGCAACGTACGCGCCTTGATGGGAATTTCCCATTTCCAGTAAGAGTCCTGCTGAACCCAGTTGGATGACACAGTTTGGATATCTCCTGCAAGGTTGACACATGTGCCCTCCGGTCCGGGCACCATCACGTATTCTCAAGCAGCTGGATAACAAAAGCTGGTCTAAATGAAAAGCATTGCAAATGTGACCGACCAAGCGTTGTCTGTGGAGCCGATGATGCACCATCAAAAAAATGCTCAGAATAAGTATGCACAAGGAATGCAAGCAAACACACCAACACAGTGAATTTGTCGGGTGTTGTAATGTGTGGTGGCTTGAGGTGTGGTGGTGATTTGTGGCGTCACGCTGTGGAGCACCTGGGTGTCGGCGGCGTTGTTCGATTTAATTATATATATATAATGTGGCCCTCAGATTTATAAAGACTCCTAGAATTATGTCTTTTTTTTCTCCCTGCACTGATTTATAAAGGCCCCTAGAATAATGTCGTTTTTTTTTTGGAGGGGTAGTTGTAGTGGAATATGTTTTATTGTTATAGTCTACTTTTTCCCTTTTGATTTGCTTTACTCACCCTCTATTCCTTATTAACTTTTCCTAAGCTCTTTAGTGTTGAAGCTTTCCAAAAGATTCCAAAAGTCAGTGCGCACTTTCTTTATAAAATCCCTTATTCAAAAGTATTGA
>CAXAMN010024918.1:654850-692889 GCA_963970005.1 Durusdinium trenchii
GCCCTATATCATGAAAGAATTTGCCCATTGCATCATCATCATCATCATCACCATCACCCATCATCATCACCATACATCATCATCACCATCCTCCATCATCATCATCCATCATCACCCTCCATCATCATCATCATCCATCATCATCCATCATCATCATCATTATCCACCATCATCATCATCCTCATCATCCATCATCATCATCATCCATCATCATCCATCATCCATCATCGTCATCCATCACCATCATCATCCATCATCATCATCATCATCCATCATCATCCTCATCCATCATCATCCTCATCCATCCCCATCCTCATCCTCATCATCCATCATCATCCATCATCATCCATCATCATCATCGTCCATCATCATCATCATCCATCATCATCATCATCATCCTCATCATCCATCATCATCATCCTCCATCATCATCCATCTTCCATCATCCATCATCATCATCCATCATGATCATCCTCATCCATCATCATCCATCATCATCCTCATCCATCATCATTATCATCATCCCGCATCATCATCCTCCATCATCATCATCATCATCCACCATCATCATCATCCTCATCATCCATCATCGGCAATCCTGGCTGCTTTCATACCTCAGAATGCTCTTGCAGCCGTGGCTCGTCGTGCTCTGTGTCGTTGAGCTTGTGGTGCTTGTAATGGTGGTGCTCGTCGTGGAGGTTGAAGTGGAGGTTGTGGTGGTGGATGTGTCAATAAACTGCCCTATTATGATCGACTCATCAGGTTCGCTTGGACCTTGTTTGAGCCACATCATTATAGTATATGAAGCTGCGTTCAGCTGCAAGTCTGATTGTACTCCCATGGTGTACGGGAGTTCGCTTGATGGAACAGTCTCATGGTATGCCCACACCGGGACGTTGGCCGATGTTGGGTCACAAACGAAATCCTTGGCTAAAATCTCCAAAAGTCGACAAGTGTGTACGCCAAATGTTCACTGAATCATCTGGGTCATGGCAAGTCTCAAGCTCTTGGATCAGGATGATTGATGAATCTTCTTCAAACTGCAGGACATCTCCTCACAACAGCTCAGGACAACTGCTGGTCAAAACGCTCTTTTACAGTACATACATAATGGTAAACTAGGTGTGTATATATATATACGTGAAGTGTCTGCGCAAGTCTTAGCATTGCCAAGCCTGTGCTGAAGCCAATCTCGACTGTCTGCGAGGCAGTGTTGGGAAGGGCTGTGCTGTGCACAATATCGTTCATCTTCACGGTAACGTTCCCAGAGGAATCGCTTCCGAACGTCACCGCCTGAAGTGATGTTTGATGGACATCGTAAGAATAAGGATGCATGGTCTTTTTGTGCCTGAGGGCCATAAGCATATCATAGCATATCCAAGTGCGGCTGCGTTAGAAAAGACCTCTGTCGGTGTTCCCCCAAAAAGCAGGTTTTAATGAAATAATACAGTATCGATATTGTTCTGCTGTTATCGTTTTTTACAAGGTTTTGAAGCGGGCACACACACAGAGCAGACTTCTTTTCTCAGGTTGATGAACTCGAAGAAGAATTGGAAGAAGAACTCGACTTCAAAAAACAGAAATTTCAAATGGTTCTCTTCAGTAAAAAACATTTTGACTTGGAAATGGATAGGTGCTCAAATGAGATGTGTTGTTAACAAATGCTTTGGTGACTGAATATGTCCACAGAATTTCGGCCATAGATCGGTCGCACACTCACCATGTTATCGTACTTTTTTGCAGCAAACCCTGGACATGGGACCTACCTGCTTTAAACCTTGGCCCAGGCTATTGTACAACTCCAAGTGAGAAAAAAATATCCCCAAGTTAAACAAGCCCTCACATTATTGTAGGGAAACTCAACAAAGCAAACTGTCATGCGTTCACGTCTAGCAGAGTAACGACAACACCATGGCCCTGCAGCTGCAAAGAGACGGTGCCCACTCCAGAGTCAGAGTAGCCACGATACGCACCACTGTACTGCTCAGAGTCAGGCGAGAAGAGAGTGCTTTCGTCGGAACTGAAGACCCATCCCGCCTGCGAACCAAGTTGGAGAAAAAAACATGCAAAGTATCAAGCGTATCAAATTAAGTTTATGGTGAGCGAATAGAATAGCCCAACCTCGGTCATCGCATCTGCGGTGGTAAAGTTTGTCACTGAGCTGGAGCCTCCGCACATGTTCTTGTACCTTGAAAGTGTTGCCCAAGGCACAAGTCAAGCTCATTACAACGCATTGCAACTTCCATTTCCACAGGTTCTCTACTACAGTGTGCATACAGTTCGCTACTCTTCAACGAGACTAGCTGCAAAAACTTCGCGGACTCAAATTAATGAACAAAACACCAACTCTTGGATGTTTAATGACATAAAAGCGTTTTCCGCTGCATTGATATTGGTCTTAACATGTGTCTGTGTTATTATTGCTACTATAAACCCCCCCAAAAAATACTTTTAAAGGTGAGCAAAAACAAGGACCAATCGACCAATCATCATCATGAACTAATTTGATCTAATTTGTGTCCAGATGCTATATCGCCTTATGTTTGTGGACAGAAATTGATCCATCATTAATGACTTAATGACCTTCCTATCTTTCAGGGGACAATGATTTGCAATTGGAGAAAGCCCTTGAAACATAGGACCAAAACATGAAAATAATATATATATATAAGTGACAGAAGAATTCATCAATTTTGTTATTCTGAGATTGATGAATGTTTTGGTGCCAAATATGTTATTTACTAAGTATACTAAATTACAGTAACAATGAGCGCAGTCACCCCACAAGCCACATGAAATGAATCTGAGGCACCAATCTGAGCTTCCACTAAGGCGGCGATGCGTTCCGCAAGCGCCAAAAAGCAAACCTGGCAGTTCCGGTTCAATGCGAAAGCATGTCAGCAAACAGCGCAGGTCGGCCTAAAATGTACACCCGCCGGAGGCGCATAAATGCACCCAAAATGGCCTCAAACAGCCGGCGGGCAACGTGGACCCTTGCTCTCATCACACATGCAAGAAATGCGGCACAGCTCGTACAAAAGTGCCGGAAGAGCGACTGGAAAGAGCATCGCAGTTGCCCATCAACAACCTTGGTTCATCAAACACCCTGTGTCAAATAGCAACTGCCAGCACATAGTAGCACTTCTGCCGCCAGCAAACCAGCGAGCTCATCATTAACAAACTGACTGAGTTTCAACCCATCCTCGAGCCAACGGCTGTATACAAGAGCTGTCAAGTCAAAAGTTAATGAAGTATTTACAATTACCAATACACTTAGACTACGTGCCGTAGACGTAGGCTCCGCAGACTAGTTCCTGCAATATTGACACTTGGCTCTCTGGCAATCATAACGCAAAAGCACTGGCAGGCCAAAACTGTGGGATCTTGCGGGCGCCACTCCCCGATAGAAAACAAGGGTGCCACCCGAAAGAACCAAGGCGCCGGCGCCGTGAATGAATGTGGGATGCGACCCGAACGCGAAAACAGCAAAAGAAAAGCGTCTTTTCAAAGCGCACATCGATGTCTAAGTTCGATCAAAAGGCGTAGGCGGGACATTCAATCCACATGCAACACAACAAGCCGAATCCATGGAAAATCTCACATCAACGAAAAAGAGCGTTGCTGTGTTGCCTTCATTCTCGACTTTCGTCGCTCTCGCTGAGCTCGTCTCAATCCAGCTCTCCTTTCTTCTTCACAACGGTCTTCCTTTGTCTCAATCAGGCACAATCGATTGTTGGCCCTGAACTTGTCCAGGAGGTCAGAACTCATCTCCTTGGTGAGCGGATCTGCGAGCTGCTTCCATGTAGGAACCCACCGAAGCTGGAGGATCTTGTTCTCCACCAACTTCTTGACCATCAGCATATCCAATGCTGCCTGCTTTTCACTGGCCATTGACCCTGTCTTGTTGACCTGGTCGTTCAATCCCTTCGCGTCTGTGATGAGGACGCCACCTACCTTCAGACGCTCACGCCACATGGGCGTTATGTCAACTTGGCCATGGAACAGGGCATCAAGTAATGCACGGTTGTACAAAACTCGATCAGCTGCAGAAGTCATTGCTGAGGCCTCTGCGGCGAGGCTAGACCTCACAACCCGGTGCACCTTTCCACTGTGAAATTCCAGCAGACTTGACTCACTTGACTTGGTCGGCTGAGTGGTGACCTTTGAAGTGCCTCCGCTTGCTGAGCACTCATCGCCTGGGTCTTACCTAGCGATGCATCAAAGTAGGTGACCAGCATGGGATTTTCATCCACTGGGTGAAGCACGTTGGTGGCCTTACCATGAAGGGCTGCTTTCTTCGTGGATGCCAGCAAGACATTGGTCGCTTCAAGATCTCTCCCTTTTGCTCTGGCCACTGTCTGAGCCAAAGAACTGACCTTGTAGATGAACTCTGGCATCAACAAATGGGCAGGCCACCCGAGCTGCATGATCAATCTCCGAAAGCTGGAGAGTTGTGCTCCCTCCAAATCCACCTCGCTGGCCGTGGTGTTGTCAGCCGGCTGAATCTTGGCCACATACTCGCTCATGTCATCAACAAAACAGCCATTGCGAGCATAGGTTTTCACTCCCAAAAACGTGACTCCAGCTTCTGAAACAGACTGCCATTCCTTAATGTTGAATTTTGAGTTGATCTGTTTCTGAGCCGTTGACATACGATTGGGAGCTGTCACAAAGAAACCATCGTCGACGTGCAGGCACAAAATAGCCACAACAATCTTTCTCCTTCGTGACAAAGGTTGCTCTGCACATCTCCAGCTCAATGTATCCCAGCTCTTCCAACAGCTCTTTCGCTCGAAGGTACCAGAGACGAGGGGCCTCTGATAAGCCATATGCTGACTTGCAAAGGAGGAGTAACTCATAGGGCTTGATTCCTGGTTCATCTCGAACGGCTGGTAAGCCCTCAGGAGGGGCTTTGATGACCACCTTTCTTTCCACAGGGCGACCTGAAAGGAATGCAGTACTGACATCAAAACAAGCTGCTGCCCAACGACGTGTCAGTGCAATATCCCTACCAATTAAGGGGGGGGACCTCAAAAATTGTAAGTTACATTTGTTTGGGGGGTCGGCCTTAAGTGAAGCGTCAAAACTGTAAGCTTACATTTTTGAAAGATAGCCGCAAAAATGTAATCTTACATTTTTGAAAGATAGCGTCAAAAATGTAAGCTTACATTTTTGATCATGTTTGAGGTTATCCAAGACTCTCAGCATATGTCAAGAACATTCAGGAACATGAAGCTGCACGAATCTGCTTTGAGAATCTTTGAGACAACATGTTCATAAAAAAATCATATGAAACCATAAGATTTCATGAGACATCCTGAAGCTTTCATGTCATTGCTTTTGCTGAGTCTGGCTGGACTCCTTTTTCCTCACACCGAATCACAGCTACAGATACCATGACGGGCCCTGGAATCTAATCCAGCTGGTACAACCGGTGATCTCCAACCTAGTAGCGATGGCCTCCAACGTAGAAGTGATGGCCTCCAAACTAGAAGCGATAAAATACAACTGGCAAAATCTGACCAAATACAACTGCTTGATACTGCTTGACAAAAACATTAGGGGGGGGGTCGAAAAATGTAACTTACAACGTTCCACGTGTTATGTTACATTAACCCCCCGCCCCCCCCTCAAAAGTAACTGTCTGCGCACCGACGCAGACTAAGAATTCCCCAGGGAATGTATCGTACGGTGAACATTTTTTCTAGGGGTGGGTCAGCATACATTTTCTTACCCCCCAATTTAACCCCCCCGCAACACGTAGGGGAGGGGTAACTTACAATTATCCCCCCCGAAAATGTAACTTACATTTTTTGAGGTCAGCCCCCCATTTTTCAGGGTTAAGGGGGTAGGGATAGTGCAATGATTTTGGTCATCTGTACTGCTGCCCATGTGGTGGTAGGAGCATCAGAGCGATAGGCACCAAGGTGTGGGTCCTGGTGCCCAGGCACTACTAGCCTCGGCTTTGACTGAAAGCTGCCTGTGAGTGCCCCTTTGCTCACACGGATCAACCGCGCCGGCGCCCGAAACACATCGTTCGGGCTAAGCTCTTTGATCTCCTGGTCCGTGAGTCTTCTCACCACCCTATTGTCAATCCAGGAAGTCCATTCTTTCTTGTCACTTTCTTGAAAGGCCTTCTGTTCCTCCTGGCTGAAGTGTTTCGGCTCCAGCTCTTTCCCGTTTTGTTTGTTGATCAGGAGGAAGGCTTCTTTGAAGGCTTGACTATCCTCTTCCTCCCTTCGGATCTTCATCCATTCTTCAAAATCATCGACCTTGACTTCATACACGCCATGCGGGAGTTTTGCATATACGTGTCCTTCTTTCTTGGTCTTCCTCTCTTGTCTTTGGGCCTTGACTTGACTTCTGCCTCAGTTTCCTGACAAATCAGGGCTGTGCTACTCTTTTCACCGAACATGAGGGTGATCCTCCCTTTTCCTTCTTTTGCAGGCTTTTGTAGTCTCTTCCTTGGGGCGATGTGATATCGCATGCTGGTGATTGGAAGGTCCAGCAATTGGGCCATCTTCTGAACTTCATGCCTTGGGGCCCACTCATTGGCCCGTTGCTTCTTCCCGGTCAGGCCTAGCGTGGTATAGCGCATCAGCTGCGGACTGAAGCGATCTCTCAACTCCTCCTCTGTGAGACCTGCTGGTGGCTCCTCGTGGCTTTTCCTCGCTTGCTTCAGGCCAACGCCTCCCTCTTCTTTCCTGGAGTCTTCAAGTCCAGTTTCAGCTTCCTGCTCTTCTCTTTGACTATTGTCCTTTGCACCTTTCTCAATCCTCTTAGGCTCTTCGCAATTTCCTTAGCTCTGAACTTCTTACGTCCTCCTTGTGTAGGGATGATGACCCCTTCTTGTGGTGCCCATCCCAATGCTTCTTCCTTTTCTGGAGGTGCTACTTGGCTGAGATCTTCATACTCTCTCTCTCTCTTGGTCTCGATCCCAATGCCTTTCCAACTGATCCAATTCTTGAACTCGACCTCTGAAATCACCTCCTTCTAATGAGGTACATGTGCGGAGATTGGGAGCCGCGACCAAGAGGCATCTTCCTCGCCAGCTAATGTAGTACCTCTCCGCACTTTCTTTCATGAGCACGATGGCTGGCCCTCTCCAAGCTCCTCCTTCTTTCTTGAACCTCGGTGCATTTGGCTTGGGCGCGTAGAAGAACACCATCTCACCTGGTGTGAACTCCTTCACCTCCCCTCTTGGCCATCTTCTGAGTGCTCTCTTTAGTTTATCTTGGCAATCTTGTCGAAGGAGAGCGATCTTGGCAGCTGCACGAAGTTCAGCATTCCTTTGAACTTCTCCTTCTTGAGCGAGTGACTCCCTCAAGGCTAGGTTCCCAGTGGCATCTTCTTCCAGGAGGTCAGGGAACATTGGTGTCCTGCCGATCACCATTTGATACGGGGTATAGCCCCCGCGAGTCACCGTCTGGTTCTTCGCCTGTACAGCTGCCGCCAAAGCATCTTTCATATCTTGCTTTCCTTTGACCTGATATTGCCATATCACTGAGTGCCACGCTTGTCCCAACAGCCCCCCGTGCCTCTCTGCGAAACCGTGCTGCCAACCGGCTCTAGCTCCCGTGCACCTTGAGCGCACTCCATGCGATTCCAACCACCCGACAAACTCCCCATCGAATTCTCCTCCTTGGTCAATGAAGACGACCTCCGGAACGCCATAAAGGCTGCACCAGTGCCGGTAGAATTTGTGGGCAACATGGTTGGCTTTCCTGTTCTGTAGAATGACTGCCACGTGGAAGGATGTGGCTCCATCAATCATGCTCAAGGCCACATAGAGCTTCTGGCTTTGGTCACGCATGTACTTCAAGTCCATGTGGACTTCTTTCCCAAAGGTCACTGGTCGGGAGACCGGGTTCTGCTTTGATATCGGCCCGGAGCTGTCACTGCTTCGCACGTGGGGCACTTGTAGTTCTCTGCTGTCTCAATGACATGCTTTGGTGCTCCGGCCAAGCTAAGCATCCTGACCAATGTAGCCCTTGTAGGATGCCCCAATCGTTGGTGCACCTGGGCAACTTTCCATTCAGCACTCCCTTTCTTCACTTCTCTTCCTTCAACCTCCATCTTTTGCTCTTCCACCTCCTCTTCTTCCATGAAGTCTTCTTCAGCCACCTGTCCTCCCTCAGCAAATACTTCACATCTTGTTTTGCCGCTGAGGTATTCTTCTGCTCCTTTGACGACTTCTTTTGCAAAGTTGGAGGTGTAGCCACCTGCATACTCTGACACAGGCATCCATCTTCCTTGTATCCGAGCTCCTCCGACCACTGGGGTATGTTCATGTTGTCCATCACAGGCTCTTTCACATCTTCTCACAATCTCCTCAGTGGTCTGGAGTGTAGTTCGCTTCCGTAGTCGTGGTCCTTCTGGTAATCGAAGGCCGAACATGCACATGTCACAGGTGACACTTGGGAGACCATCAAAGGCTTCTTGTATGAGCTCTTCTTTCCACGCCAGTGATGGCTTTGGATTCTCCCCCAAAACAGCGCCTCCTCTTCTTCTTTGGCGCAGTGCTGCATCCCGCACGAACCTGAGCAAGGTGCGGTTCTCTTCTCTTTTGTGAACAAGTTGAGCCCTTTGATAGGGAGTCTTCCTTCCCAATGTCTGCAATGGGCTCCATGGTCCACGGCCAGGCCAGGACAAGGAGGTCGGGCTCGACCCTGTCGATGTAGTTCAAAGCCTGGTCATAGTCTTCTGTCTTCATCAAGTCCCAGTGTGGGAGGGTGACAGGCTCATGGAATGTCCATTCTCTTGCTGAGGCCACCAGAGAGATAGCACACGTCCAAGTAAATACCTCCAAAACTGACCAGCGCCTCCTCTTCGATGGCTTCTTTTGTTGGATGTAGGTCTCCTTCACCTCCGGACCTTGTGGTTTGTCCTCTTCCGCATTGAAGGACACTCCGATCTCATGGACATGATGTCCAATCTTCCTCCTCAGCTGCTTGTTCATTGTCTTCGGACGGGCTTGATGCAAGACTTCGTGCCTGTCTTCTGCTTCTTCGCGAGCAATGTCTTCCTCCTCCGAATCCGACACCTCCTCTATACCCACCTCATGAGATGACGAGGAGTTGTCATCTGGCTCACTGACACTCGACTCTTTGTCTTCGCTACTCTCTTCTGGCACTCCCTCCTCCAGTACCTTGATGCCCAGCTCTTCTTGCAGATGTTAAACCATTGTTGCATCCTCTTCTCCCTGTATGGCCTGCCATCTTGCGACTCAGCCACAAAGGAGAGAGCTTGTGGTGTGTCCGTCAGGAGTTGTCTTTTCCTTTGCCCTTCTTCTGACTTCCAAAACTGAGTGGCACTTGAACCTCGTCGTACATCCTCCTGCTGATGATCCAGTAGGTGCACTCCTGGATGGCGTGTCCACGTCATGGTCATTGGGCGGCTCACCCCATTCAGCTCCATCTCCCTTTCTCCGAATCGAAACACGGCCTTCCACCGACTCAATTCTGATGGGCCAATCAATCCTGGGCATGCCACAGCTTCTCCTTCAACACACGACATCCGGATGACATCCCACTGGACATGGATGAGGACCGGATAGATGCATGCCAGCTGACTCACCACCGGTGCTCCAGCTCCGAAGCGGTACACCTCATGCTCAGCAACTTCAGACCATGGGATCTTTTGTTTCTTCAGAACTTCCTGAAAGGCTGCATGCCATAGACGACCTCCAACACGGAGTTGCGACACCCTGAATCTGTGATGGCCAGTCCTGGAACTTGGAGATGGGGAGGCAACTTCTTCTTGCCAGCTTGATAGGTCTCCACTTGATTGGCCTCCAGATACCAGAACTCCGTGACAATGTGGTGTGGACCATCCTTCATTGGTTCCCTGAAGCCAATTGCCTCACCTATGTAGTCATCCTGCGCTAGGATCTGGCCTGTTGAAGTCTTTGTGACACGGCAACAAACCTGGGCAGGCGACGGTCCTCCTTCATTGACCATCTGGTAGGAGTAGCTGCTTGGATCTTCCCTCACTCCATTGCCGCCATCATAGCCCCATGCTTGTTGCTCCAGTAGATGACACTCTTCAGATCACAGTCCTTGCATTTGGCATAATGGCCATCCTGATTGCCGCTCCACCTCAATGAACCAAATGGATGGCCACAGACAGCTTGTTGCTCTGTAGGGATTGGTGCCGCCCTAGAAGGGATCAGTCGGCCCCCCTTGCTCTGTTGATTGTAGAGCTGCTGTCGGAATGCTTGAAGCTCTCTGTCTCGAAGTGGCTTGGGAAGAGATTCATCCTTGGATGGTGGTCGAATAGGTCCCGATCCACTTGATGCTGAACCACTTCCTTGGCCTAAATCTCCTGGCTCCTCTTTCACCCACTTCCTGACGCTCTCATTGTAGTGGTCGGGCATGTCGAACCCAACAGCCATCCATGGCGTGTACTCTTGAGCAAACTTGATCTGCTTGTACATCTGTTCCTCTTCATCCTCCTTGAGAGCTTTCTGCAATTGCTTCTTCTGCTCCTGACTCATGCCTGGCAAGGCTGCCATGAGCTCCTTTGGTTGCAGCTTGATGGACCCACGCCCCTTCACGCTGGTCCCTTCGGAAGCTCCTGCAGCTTCGAGCGCTTCCTTCTTCGGCATGGTGTAGGAGAATGTCGGAAGGCATGGAGTCGGTTCAACAGCCTCCCAACCATCAGCCTCTTCTTCCTTCTTTACCTCCTCCTTGGCACCTTGGGCCTCTTTGTACTTGGCATGCGAACATCTTGTTCTTGTTCTAGACCACACTGTCCACTGAAGCGCTGGGACTGAGGCGCAGGCCAATGACATCGAGGGCATTGTCCCGATGGAGGCGTAGGTGTGTCCTCATATCCACCCGTCATGAACGTGAAGTGGACGGTCTGAGCAGGCTTCTTGATCGTTGCATTTGGCACATGTGGCTGGTCTCGGCCACTGAGGACATTCGGGCAGCAGGCGTCTCCACGCCAATCCCCCATCTTTCCACAACTTGAGCATGTACTATTCTTCTTCTTCAAATCAAGTCCTTTTCCTCCTCCTTTACCTCGTGGGCTCTTCTCCTGGCTTACGGATGTCTTCCAACCACGGTTCTTGCGAAATTCCGCAGTCTTTTGTTTTGCCTTCCAGCCAGCTGCGAAGATCTCTTTCAATTCTTCTTCGTCATATTCATCTGGCTCTTCCTCCTCCAGTCCTGTGTCTTCATCCTCTTGGGCCTCCAGCTCATCTTCATAGAGGATGTCCATCAACTCTTCATCAGCTCCTTCTCCTTCCTCATCAGGCTCTTGACATCTTCTTCTGCCGCCACATGAGCCCCGTGCACCTTCTTGGTGATGATCTTCTTCTTGTAGAAGTGCTGATTCTTTGGCTTGTAAGCAGTGCTTTCGTCATCATACGACCTGAAGTGACCCTTCTTCTCATCTTCGTGGATTCTTCCACACCTGATCCGCAAGGCCTTCTCAATGGCACTGCTCTGGAAGCCGGCTCCCGCTGCATAGAAGACATCATGTCGTTCTCGTCGAGAAAGGGAAGCTCGTTGTAGGAGGCGTTGTCCCCAGGCCATGTCTGAGATCTTGCTCTCTGGGTCAACTCTGCTGTATTGAGCCTTGAGCCGCTTCATCTCCGACAAATAGTGGGCCATTGTCTCACCTGGCTGTCTTCGGCATCGTTCCAGCTCCTTGTCCACTCGCTCAAACAGCTCAGCATCGCTCTCTCCAAAGGCCTCGTCTAGGACCTTCCATAGCAGCTGAAGACCTCCTGACTCCGTGTAGGACTGAATGGGATATTGTTCCACAACATCCCGGGCTTCACGCCTGGTTGACAGGTACACCAGCATGGCTAGCTCAGCACTCTCCAGACCATATAGATGTTGTTGGGCCTGGATGGTCCTCTTCCATTTGAGGTACCGGCTTCGATCACCCCAAAACTCTTCCACCTTGATGGAACCCAGCGACCCTCTTGGCTTTTGATCTTCCTGCCTCATCCTCCTCCGCAGCATGGACTTGATGTCTGACGTAGCTGCTGATGATGAGCCTTCATCTTCTTCTTCGGGTCCTGAGCTAGGTGATCCAGGTGGTCCACCTGGTGCCGCGCTCTGCTTCTTCTTGGATGGCTTTGGTCTTCCTTCTTCTTGGCCCTTGGGATTCAACGATGGTGTTGACCATGATCCCATGGAGGCTTCCGTTGGAGGAGAAACCATACCTGTCATCAAAGACGGATGCATCCAAGGATGCATACCAGGCATCATCATCCATGGTGTGTGGCTGCCAGGCAAACACGGTCCCGTCTGGATGGGATGGTACAGCCCTGGAGGTGTCACACCAGGCATTGGTGCAACTGGATTGATCTGGCTGATCGGTGGCACATGGACCCTGACCTTCCGTTCGTGGCATGAACGGTGGTCCAAATGGAATGCCATGTGGAAGCACTCCTGTTGGTGGTCCATAGATTGGGGGTGTTGTCCATGGAGTAGGAGGAAAGGGCATCGACGGTGACTGGTGTGATGCATTGCTCATGCTTGCATCTTCCTGTGGACTGGTCGGCTTCGCCGAGTCTACACCTTTCTTGCCACCCTTGCCTTTTCCTTTCTTCCGCTGAGCTTCCGTCTCTATAGGGCCAGCAGCAAAACTAGGAGAGCCCTTCTCTGCCCCTTTCCACTGCTCACCCCCTTTCTGCCCAGTCGCACTCCAAGGATCAACACCTTGTTGCCACGGATCTCCGCTGTCCTCCAGCAAAGGCACCGCCACAGGGTCAGCGCCTGCAGGCTGGGCTGCATCAGCAGCCTCCGCACCGGCCGCCGCCGGATGTGTCTCGCCATGGGCCAGCTCAGCCATGGCTCAAGCAAGAAGGTGGATGTGAAATGCGATTCCTCAAAACACCCCCAAGCTCCGCTACCAACGTGGGATCTTGGGGGCGCCACTCCCAGATAGAAAACAAGGGTGCCACCCGAAAGAACCAAGGCGCCGTGAATGAATGTGGGATGCGACCCGAACGCGACAACAGCAAAAGCAAAGCGTCTTTTCAAAGCGCACATCGATGTCTAAGTTCGATCAAAAGGCGTAGGCGGGACATTCAATCCACATGCAACACAGCAAGCCGAATCCATGGAAAATCTCACAAAAACAAGACCCTCGAATAAGAATCACCAATCCAATTTTCCTGTGATGGCCTGATTCTGAGGGCGGAATTGTACAAATATGTACTGGCTTGCATCCACAGGCTGAACTTCAGGCCGAATTGGCCGGACTTACAACGATTGCATTGGTTGAAGCGGCCGTGTTGGCCGAACTGTTGGCTGTCACGGGCTGCTCAGAGTACTTCTCTTGAGCTTGGGGCACTGCGTAAGTTCGTTCCTTCCATGCTCTCAAGAGTCTGGAGCGTGAAGGAGACATGTCGGTTTAAGAAACAAGATGGAACCCACGAACCCGAACGCAAACACGTACTCGAAAACAAACACCCCTCGAACACTCTTGTACTAGACACTTTTGTGGGACACTCTGGTGCGTCACTCTTGTGGGACACTCTTGTCGGACACTCTTGTGGGGTGCTCTTGCAGAACACTCTTGTAGGGCTCTCTAGTGGGACACTCTTGTAATATGACACTCTGATGGAACACTCTTGTAGGACACTCTTGCGAGGCGATCTTGTAGGACACTCTTGTGGAACACTCTTGTGCAACTTGTGGGTCGCTCTAGTTTGTCACTTTTGTGGAACACTCTTGTATGACACCCACTCTTGCGGGGCACTCTTGCGCAACATGTAGTTACAGGTGAACGGCCGACTCCTACCGACAATCGCACCTGTTTTCCTTGAGCCAAAGTAGTAGCGAGTGAGACATAGTCTACGGTACACTAGCAAGCAACAACACCCCCCGCTGAACGAAAATGGGAGGAGTGAAGACTATGTACAGTGAATTACGGACCTACAACGGCAACCGGTCCCCCGGCACGTGCGATTCGAACGAAGCCGGTTCCTGCCTTTGAGATGGAGAGGACACTTGACCTCAATGGCAAAGGGAATCACTGACATGTTGATACTAGTGTTCACTCGCAATCTATGAATGTACATCTGATGAGTCAGCCCAAGAAGAAACGGCGCAATTCTTTTGACGCATCGGCGGTAAGTGCATGATTGACCTCTTAGAAAGCAGGAGCATCACCGGTCGGCACACGCTCCCGCGTGGCGAATCAGCACTACAAAAGTATGTGCGTCTCATGTCTTGCAATGTGATTGGTACTTCGACCATCAACATCTGAATTAAAAATTTGCTGGAGCAAAAGGAGAGTTCGGCATCCGGTCCCCCGGTGCAGCACAGAAGCGATCATTAGCGCTCCCGCGGTGCGATGGAGGAAGAACAGCCTCACAGTTGAGAGCCATGCTGCCTATTGGATGTTTTCTTTTTGTTTGGCTTTGGCTTTGAATCCATAGGCAACGACTCCCGTCGTGCGAATGTTCCTACCAGTTGCGTGAGCTCCACCAGTCACGGTTCCAGCGATCGTCACGTTGCCATTGGCTTGAGCGGTTCTGCCACCATCCTTGATTCCAGTCTCCATCGCGATTCCAAGATGAGGAGGATGATGACCATCGAGATTGGTGCCAATCATGGTGCGCTCGTGCCTTAGTCTCTTTGCCAAGCTGCAAGTCGACGTTCGGAATGAAGGCGACGTCCTCTGCGATGAAGTCGAGCAGTAGCTGGAGCAGCTCATCAGGATCCTTTTCATCAGTCTTCCACTCAGCGTGGAATCCCAATATCAGTGGGCGCTTTGCATTCTGAGCATAACTTGCCGCAAAGACCTCGGGGCGATAGAGCCTGTTCTTCCAGTAAACCAGGAAGTCCTCACTCATGTCTGCCTCTCCCACCTTCTCAGGATCGTTGATGTAAATCAACTTCCCGGCATAGCGATGGCCGACACCCTGCATGATCATCTGGTGCGTTCTTGGTGGGTCCGGGATGACCGCGTTCGCCAATTTCTCCAAGAAGCTAATGCAAAGTGGAGACAAATCTTGCGCCGCACAGTTGAAGGCATACAGAGGATCTGTCAGTTGTCTTTGCGCGATGGTCGTGCCCATCTTATCTGCTTTGTTCACATGGCTGCGAGCGTTGGACTTCAGGATGTTGATACCTGATCGCGCCGCTCGTGGATCATGGCCATGCGTCCCCGCAGGCGTGTTGCGAATGCCGGTTCCCTGCAGCCGGTCCTCCTGGACCATGTCAAGCGAGAGTTCAACGCCCATATCAGCGGCGATTTCCTCCATTCGAATGACCTGAGCTGCTTTGCATAGGTCCGACGCGGTATTCAGAAAGGTACCGCACTTTCCGCAACACATCGAGCCAAAGGTGAAGTGGAGTTCACACGTAGGGCAGTGCCCTTCAGGCATGTGAATCCCCTCCACCACAAGCCACTGTGTCTTGCCATAGCCCTCTTTCGCTGGATCACAGGCTCGAAAGTCGAATCTTGGCCGGTTGTAGTTCGGCAGCATATCCGTAGGGCTGATGCTACTGCGGTTCGCCCGAAAATTTGGCCGCCGGGTGACAAACATAGTTTCCAGCACCATGAGATCCGGCAGATTGTTTCCAGCCTTCATCTGATCCTTGACACCCTCGACCAGGTACTGGCTGCCGAAGACAAAAGGATGAAATGTGGTCACTTTGCCACACCACCGATCATAGTCATCGAGAACGTCTTTGGTGGAAGACTCCAACCTCGATGTGATCAACTCTTCGTCTCCGGCAAGCGGTCCCCCGCTGCGTGCTTCATGGAATGCCTTCTTCTTCCCCTGGAAGATTGCACGGTAATGAGCATACACGTGATTGGCATACAAGTAGCACGCATTGGACATGTCGTACACAAACATGACATATCGACACGAGATCCAATCGAGGCAAAGGATAGTACCGGCCGTCGTTTCCACGAGGCGATGTCCATGGACTGCCATCATATGCAAGTCAAGAGCAATGCAGACGGGCCGAGTTGACGCTGCATAGTCTGTCGAGCTGATGCTCCATGGATCCTCCTTGGTGAGAAACGTGTACATGTCTCCGGTCCTGTTGCCCCCGGGAATCAATCCCATGTTGATAATGTCCTGAATGGAAGCATGATGGGTGTAGTGATAGAGGATGGTCGGCTGAATGTCCTCAACACGTCCGTGGGCATTCACTGGCACACGAGGGAACTTGCCGCTGTTGTATTCGGCAACGCCATACTCCGGGTCAAGCACAATGAGGCGCTCATGCTCCGGCAAGGCCTCTTCCACATTCTGGTAGGACCAGTTCATTGTGGTGCTGAATGGTTTTGAGGCGAAGTGGCGTGTATTGTCTTTTTCCCCCGACCAAAGTCCCCTTTGGCGCCACCTTGATCTCCATCATGAACCTGTGGTTGCTCATGAGGACAACCAACATGTCATCGACGGTCAATGACTGCATGTACTTCTTCTTGATGTACATGTAGAAATGGTTGAACTCCATCCAAAGACCCTTCTGAAATGCCGGTGGTGGGATGCGATTCCGCTTGTTGGTGTGTTGCCATCCCCGTAGCAAGGCGGCGTGAAAGCCACACTTGGTCGGAGCTGAGGTGTTCCAATTTGGAGGCTCCGGGCACGGCCCTGGACTGAAGTGCCACCACCTGGTTCTCAGAAAGCAGTGATGGTACCTTAGGCGTCATCTTTGGCTGGACTGCAGGCTTCTCCGTGGCAGTAGTAGTTTGATCGGCCACGGCTCCCGCCGGGCGTTCACTTGGTTTGGGCTGAGGCTTCGGTGCAGGCTTTTCTGTAGCAACGGCCTCGGCTCCCGCCGGGCGTGTGTCCGACGACGATGCAGTCTCCTCTGAGGACTTCTTGGATGCCTTGGGCTTGGGCTCTTGCGATGGTTCTTCAACATTCCTCTTTGCTGGCGGGCCATCAGCTGAACGAATCTTGGTCCCCTTTTTCTCCTTTGAACCTTGATCAGCTCCTCCACGGAATTCAGTGACTTGCTTGAATTTCCTGAGGGCCTCACCTTCGAGCTCTGGGATCGCATCCTCATCAGTGAAGATTCGGACGATGTCTGGCTCTTCAGGATTGAGGCGTAGCTGATATAGTACCCCTTGCACCTTGAAACCTTCATCTCGGATGGAATCATATAGATGCGTGAGGATAGGTTCTTTGAACAGGATCTGTTCGTCGGGGTCCTCATCGTCATCTGGTTGGTCGACATTTTCATGTCCTTGAAGTTCCGCCGCAGCGATGTGCGGTTCAAGCAACTCCAAGATTTGCTCCTCATCATCAAGACACCATCAGCCGGAATGGGCACATTCGCAGTGACGAATTCCATACCAGCTGCAGAGGCTGGAGCCTGATTGTTCTGATTGCGGCCGTCCGTCCCCGGAGGCGTGGTCGTAGATGGATCAAAGGTCTCATCGATCTCGATGACCTGAGCTTCATCCACTTCCATCTTGTCATCCTCCTTTGGCTTGAACGACGATTCAGGGATACCCAAATCTGCGTCAGTTGGAATCAACCATTGGCCCGCGGTCCCCCGCTGCTGATACGCCCTCACGTTGAATGGCAAAGCGATTTCCTCAAACTCAGTCAGCGCGACTTTCTTGCCAGTGCCGGTGATGGCATGCTGGCGCATCTCTCCGGGGTACGGCTCGTACCAGTCACCAAGACACAGGTAGCCTTCTTCGAACCGTTTGTTCCACACCCGCTCCCTCATCAATGCCTTGCGCGTCTTGTTTCCTCTCTGTTTGACAAAAAGATTTGCGTCTTTGCGGAGGATGTCTACACCGGCCAACACCCAGTAGTAGTACGCGAACAAGGCGACAGAGGCATAGTAGCGGACAAACAGATCACGGTTGGCATCTGTGTTCAGGCAGTGAAAACTGTCGTACCTGGTGCACGATCGCACAAGCGTAGTGCCAGCCACGGTGATCACACCCATCTTCTTAAAAGCTTCTGAGACAAGGATCATCTGGCGAGTGAAGTCCTCCGGCAAGCCGTAGGCCTGCCCGTCACAGTAGCAGATCACGATGAGAGCTGCCACGTCCTTGCGCTGCCTTAGATCGGCGAGACGCCGCATCTGTTGGGTATGGCTCTCCGCGAGCTGAGCTTGCCAAGCATAGGCGGCTTGCTGCTTTGCCGGGTTCCTGTGAAGGACTTGGGTGTCTACCCAGGGGTTGCCTACGTACCCATAATTTCCGTAAACATCGTTGCCAGCATAACTGACAACAATCCCGGCAGGGGCAACACCTCCCGGTGTGCGACGAGCTCGGTCTTGCCCCAGGTTGTAAGGAGTTTGGGACACAGGTCTTTGCAGAATGCTTTTCATTGCTGCAAGTCGGAATCAGGAACGACACCACCAATCAGCTTGCTCCACAGGCAGAGCTAAGGCCCCGTGCCTTTCACAAATGTACAGCATTGCGACAACTTGATCTAGAGCTGTCGGAGTACAACTCTAACAGCGTGATGCGGGTCTTGCCGGAGTGCTGCTTCCTGGAAGCTGGCCTAACCTCATTAACCTTGCCTTCAGATTTTACATGGATAGGACCGGCCGCATGTGAACGCTGCCTGCAGCTGCAACTGGTGGATCTCTCGCGAACAGAAATCACAGAAATTATGAACTGTGCCTTTGCACATTTCAACCCTTTGCCCCAATGCATGGAATATTGGGCAGATCCATCTTTTTCTGTCAGGAGGTCCATCCTCCCTGCCTTCAGGAACTCGCCGACAATCCTCTTCGTTCGCTTGACCGTTCCGGCATACAGACCCTCGTCCACAAGTGCCATGGAACTGTCTCCTGCGAAGATGAAGTCGACCACGGGTTCCCCCGGGCATGGAAGCTGGGTCATGAACCTTGGTGGATTACACTCCAAAATTTCACGATGAGCCTCATCGATCCTCCCCAAGACATTGCAACACGTGTCATAGGGGTTTCCGTCACAAGTTGCATCGAGATGGGAGCGGCCATCGTGCATTGATTCGCAAATGTGACCAAGAACTGAGGTGCGACGAAGAAGGTTCTTCCAGCACTCATCATTCCCTGCCTGAGTCGGCTGGGATTGCGGATCGATGTACATGCCAGGATTGTTCAAAAAGAACTCAATGGCATCCGTCTCAGCAGGACGAGAAACGCTCATCGTTTCACGAAGGCAAAGCGGGTTTGAAAGCTTCGTAGATACGGCTTACCGTCCCCGGTCGCGAGCTTGAGTTAATTGGCCACGGACACGCCGAAAGCTTTGTGAATCATGTCAGTCATGCGGAATGTGTAACTCTCCGTACGCCTCAATGACTCACCTCTGCCTTCAGCATGCTCATGGTTTCCATCACACTGCAAAGACTCGAACGACTCGATTAGGCTAGATAGGTTTGTACAAATCTTCCATGGCTTGCGAATGGAGACACCACGTACATCAACAACACCAATCATACATCCATCGAAAGTCACTTGCTCCATAGTGTGGCGTTGACAAAAACCTACCACGTGATCAAGTTTCCAGTACACACAGCCCTTAGGCCATTCGATAGCGATGTACGGACTTGCGGAGCGCAAAGAGTTAACGAGGTCCACTAGCGCGTTCCAGAGTTTGCTGAACTCCTTCTGGTGTTCCTCAACCTTGTTTGCTGCTGATGGAATGGTCTTGTTGACGTGAATCCATGGTGTTCCGCCTGTACAAGGTAAACTTGCCCATACAAGTAACCTGCGGCCTTTTGGAAGAGAACGTAGTTCAGTCAAAACTTGTCGGACGATCAACTTACGCGTTTGAGGATCTAAGACATCATCATCCTTAGTAATACGAATCACCTTGCAACCCTGGGTTGCCTTACGAGTGACATCGCCGAGCTTCGAGTCCGGACTGCAACACACTTCAAGCAAAATTCTGTTGTGAGACTCGGGCGTTGCTGCGGCCACGGGTCCCCCCGGATGAGGTGCATCGGGCGTCTGCAACCCAAGAAGCTTGAGCAGTTGGTTCCATTTCTCTGAGCTCGTAAAAGGTTTGGTGAAAATGTCTGCTGCCTGAAGTAACGAGGGTACATAAACAAGGGTGAAATGTTTCCGCTGGAACTGCTCAGCCAACCATGCTAGGTTAAGTCGTTGGGTCTTGTCGGCATGTCGGAATGCAGGTGACCGTCCTGATTCGAGAATACGAATGGTCGCCTGATTGTCCTCCAAAAATACCATCTCGAAAGTTCCCTTACCAATGAGGTAGATATCCATAGAACCTTCACGACCTTGACCTACATAGCATGAGTCAGTGAGTGCATTCCTAATTTCGCGGGACTCAACACCATAGTCGATTTCGTTTGGACCAGGTATTCTGAAGATCGTCATTCCCGTCCATTCTCCCTTCATAACCCTCTGCCCGTCTCTGCTGGACCAATCCCAGCTCACGTCAGCATCAAAGGTTCCATCCTTAAATTGTGCAATTGGCAATCGTGATTCTTTGAGCGGACAGGAACTTGTGATCAACTGGGCAGTCATCACAGTCTCTTGGGTCAAAAAGGTGGTGTCTGGGTTCAACATGGCGTCTAATGACCCGATCTCTTAACGGATCCAACTCCCAAGCATCTTTCTTTGCATTTCGGGCACGTGTCCCCACGGCCGAGCTCTGTGCGTTGGCGTTTGTGACTCCCCCCCGCGTTCCGGATGACTTGCCAGAGACAGGAGGAAGGAAGACCAACTGTTCGAATGGACAGGTTAGCGGCAATGACTTCCGCTTCCGTCGAGCTCATAGCGGCGGCCGTCTGCTTTTTCGAAAATGCAGTAAGGGGAAAGTAGGTGTTGGGACCTACCATGGCCAATATGCAACCTGAAGTTGAACGACTATCATGCTCTCCGGCATGGTCACTGTCGGCAAACAACCACAGTTTGCAATGTTGGGGGTCGTCTCCAATGAAACCTGACTGTACGACGTCAATTGTAGAGTGGATATAACACATCAATCTATGTAATGCAACATCACACTCCTTAGACCACTCAGTGACACGGCTGGCAAGGCCCTGAGTCGCTCGAAGCAAGTCGAATCGCGCCATACGGGCGGCGAATAACACCTTCATTTAAGACTCTGCTTGCAATGGCCTGGAGTTCCCCCCGGCGTTCTGCCTCGTCACCGATCGGTGGAGCTATCTTGTCGTCGTGGAAAGGTGTGCTGACCGTCTTGAACTTCACGGGATGATCGACTAGGCTCTCATACTTCTCAAGACATTGGCGGAGAAAGCCCCTCATGTCGTATTCGACCTGTGTCACAGGTTTGCTCACGCCCCAGAGTACGCCTTATTGAAAAAATTCAATAAGAACCTCTAGTTTCAATAGTCACAACCCATTTCAATAAATTGGTGCTTTTTATTGAAATATAGTTTAGACTCTGTTTCAATAAAAATTATTGAAATGCAAGTCATTTCAATAAGGTCTGTTTCAATAAGAAGAGTTCTTTTTAAGCATGTTTGCTTGCTACCTTTCTTCAAGGCTTGAGGGCTCTTTGGCCTGCTACATTTGCTACCTTTATTCAAGGCTCAACCTTATTTGCAAGGCTTTACCCTTTGCAGGGCTTCAATCCTCAAACTCAGTTTCTGCATCCAAGCCATGGCCCATGCTCCTCAGATGCATGCCAAGGCGAAATCTCCAGGCCACCCTTGATGGCACCATGTGTCCTGGTGTTCCATTCAAACAAGAATGGCCAAGAGCAGCCATGTAGCCTACCATGGTCTCACCATGGTAGGTGGAGACAAAGCGAGGGTTCAAGTAGGCAGCCTGAGATGGAAGATGGCAAGTCAAGTGACATTTGTGGATGGTGTTCCACATGAGGAGTTTGTCCTGGATTGTCAGCTTGCTGCACTTGGCAAAGTGGAGCATGCACAAGTCAGTCACCTGCTGAAACTTTTTAGAAGCCTTGGCAGACAAATGCATGCCACTCTCTTCCATGATGGTGTACATGGACTCAAGATTCTGGAGGCATAGGAGCCTGTGGCGGGTGTATGGCCTGTCTTCTCTGAGGGTCTGCTTGCATATGTCCAAGAAGCATGGAACCATGTATCTGATTTGCCTGGCTTTGAACCCTGATAATTCAGGGAAGCTCTTGTATTTCTCTGCAGGATTGCAAAAGCTGCTCATCTTCAGGTGCTTGATGCGGTTGCTTGAATCTATTGCCTGCTCCTCATATTGCACCTGCAGCCTCTTGTAGACTTCTTTCAATCTTTCCTCTTGGGTTGATCCTGGGATCTCTTTTCTTATGATCCAATCGAAAAGACAGTTTGCACAGGCCTGTGAAGACACACCTTCTTCTAGGATATGAAGAACATCATAATGGAAAGTGTATCCATTGATGCCTGGCACTCCAGCCAATGGGTGATCAGTTGGGCAACTGTTTTTGTGATCTCTCAAAGTGCCCCTCCAAAGTGCACCAGGTCGGTAATCATTGTGTGGGGTGCCCCCTTTATTGGCCAGGCAGCTAAAGCAACATTGAAAATGTGAAGATCCTGGCAGCCTCAGCTCATTCTGGTAGAAATCTCCATCCCCAGTAATGGAGAATATCATGCCACACAGACCTTGGCTGTGCAGTGGAGTTCCAGCAGTCCTTGACCTTGGTGACCTGTCAGGCCAAGCTCTCCCCAGATGGTCCTTCTCAGGATGTTTGCCATGGAAGAGGTGTGTGAGGCTCCAAGTGACAATGTTCCAGAGCTGCTCCATTGTGTCCTTCTCCTTGACCTCTGATTTGCTCATAGCTGATTTGGGCATGACAGCTATGAGAAGCTGTGATCTGCTCACATTGGCATCTGACAGCAGTGACCTCATCGACAATACCATCAAACTGTCATATCTTTGGAATGAGCCTGCATCCCCATGTAGCAGCAATGGTAGGAACCTTGATGTCCCTTCCTGGACAGATGGGTTTGCAAACACACACATTCAATGCCTACAAACACACAGGTGCAACTGAGGCTCTATCTTGGCAGGGTTGAACTTCAATTTTGGATCCTTTTCCAAATGATCTTGCCAAAATGTAGCCAGTTTGCTGAAGCCACTGACTTGCTCCTGGCCTTCTAGCCAGGCAAACAGTTCATGAGGCAAAAACAGTGCCACACTTTTCAGTTCAACTTCCCATTCATTTGGTTTCTTCACCAGGCATGGGATCTCTGCAAAATATGGATTGGGAAATGTGATCTGTTCAGATTGACAATACTTTGTCACCATTTGACTTGCGCAGTGGTTGCTGGACCTGCCATGGTTCCCCAGAGCTGCCAGCTCTGAGATGCCTGTGCCTGTGGCTCCAGACTTTGATGCAGCCATGGCAATGGCTTGGACTGATGGGCCCTTGGCTGGACAGGCTAAACATGAGACACATTCTCAAACCTCAAGAAGCCTTAGCAAACATTTTCATAGTTCCAAGAAACAGACATCCCTTGTGCATAGTGCTCCAGCAAACAGATTGCTAGTGGTGACATTTCTTCTTCTGGTTCAGGTGCAGGTTCTTCCTTCTTTCTCTTCCATTTAGACATTCTCAGAAAAAGCACTTGCTCAAGACAATACCCTTTTCAGGGCTACCCTTTTGCAGGGCTTTATGCAAACTTGAGCCAAAGAGTTGCTCCAAACAAAGCACCCTCCACCCAAGCATGTGACATTGTTGTTTCCACATTCTGCTTGCCCTGTTGCAAACCTTTTCCAGCATCTTGGCCACTGTCATGAAGAAAGCCCTTTCTCAGGGCTACCCTTTTTCAGGGCTACCCTTTTTCAGTGAACATGCTCACATGGCCTTTGCTTTTTTGATGGCAACAGCACCATCAAACAATACATCCTTTGCTGCTTCTAGACTCACCTTGTTGCCCAACTTGCTGAGCTTTTCCAACCTTGCAATCACCTTGCTCAGGATGTCTCTGTGCTCCTTTGGAACTTCTGTTTTGACCTTCTTGGTCAGCGCAAGCATCCTTTTCACTCTTGTGCTGGCTTCTTCCTTGGCCATCTTCTTGCTGCCAACCTCTGAGAGGACTTCTGCCTCAACTTCTGCTTCATCTTTGCCTTTGCTTTTCTTTTCATTGCTGGACCCAGCATTGCCACTTTCATGGTCACCTGGCCTGTCCTCCAAGGCCAGTGGCTCCTTCCTCTTGTTCTTGGTTGACAACAAGGCTGCCAAGGCCTGGCTTGCCTCATTCTGCTCATGCCCAGGCCCAGGCTCAAAAAGCCCTTTAGCCCTGACCTCCATCCATTGTGAGGCCTCTAGCTTGCCCTTGGCATCAGCTGTATGCTCATGCTTGGACTCCTCCTTTTCATAGGCAACTTCTTGCTCCAGGCCAAACTGCCACTCATCAGGGTCCTTTGGGTCTTTCTGGACTGGGATGGTTCCCTTTCTGACCTGGGAATGCAAGGCCAAAAGGTTGCAACATCATGAGGCTTCAGGCTGCAGTTTCATGTGGCCAAGTTGCTCTGCGCATGGCTTCCCATACCTCTGCAAAATGGTTGCTAGAGGAACCCATTCCTTCTTCTGCTTGGTGCCTCAGAGAAAAACATGCTTTAAAGCAATGGCCAACACACAATTCAGAAATTCAAAGAATTCTGGCAAGGTGCCAGAGGTCTTTGACAGGGAAATGATTTCCTTCTGGTATTGCTCTGACCTCTTCAGGTCTTTGTTCTTCAGGTAGCATTCCAAAAGCTTTTTTTTTGTGCTGGTCAGAACCTTTCCCCTTACAATGCTTTTCCCAGACTGCATCAGCAGCTGGGTCCCTCATTGCCTGTCTGGCTGCTGAGAACCTCTGCCAGAGGCTTTCCCTCTGCTGCTTGCTTAATGAATCCAGAAACTGGTGGATGTTTTGGTTGCCCTTCTTTGTAAACTGGTCCATCTTCTCTTCCAGTGACATCCCCTTCTCTTCTGGCAGGGGCAGATTGGGGGTGGAGCTGGCAGGCTTTTTCATTGGCTTGACATTTTTTGAACCCTCCTCATCCTTCTTCTTTTTCAAGATACCCTTCCTCAGGGCAGGTCCCTTTTTCAGGGCTTTCATGGCTTTCATTGCAAGCCCAAGGCTTTTTGCAAACAAAATTACAAATCCCTAGCCAACCTTCTGTGCCAAAAAGCTTTGGCTCAAAAAATGCAAACAAACACATAGGCTCATATGAGCTCATATGAGGCTACCTTGGCCTCATATGAGCTCATATGAGGTTAGTTGGCTCCCTTGCTTTGATCACTAAAAATAAAAAATCTAACAAACCCATACCTTTTGCTTACCTGTGTGCTGTGGCCACTGCTCAGGCACCCCTTTTTTTTCCACAGGCTGTGCACTGTGCAGTGCAGGCTTTGCTGCTGGAAACCCTTTCCCAGGGCCAAATCATGCGCTCACCCTTTCTCAGGGCTGACCCTTTTTGCTGGAAACCACCTTTCCCAGGGCCACATCATGTGTTCACCCTTTCTCAGGGCTGACCCTTTTTCAGGGCTTGCCCTTTTCAGGGCTCATTTGGGCACCTTTTTTCTTGGCTTGCCATTCCTTGCAACTTCCACCCAAGTTTGGCCTTCAGCTTCTGCAGTTTGGCCTTTGTCTTTGGTCTGCTTGGGCTCATCTGCAGCCTTGGGTTGAATGGCTTTGCCATTCCCTTTTCCTTTGCCCTTGCCAGGGCCAGGCTTGGCTTTGGGTCTTTGTGTCTCAAAGTAGCCTGGCAAACAATGGGAACAATGGAAAACACAGCCATCAATCCAACAAGAAAAAGCCACACCCACAGCAGGACAACTGATGACAAACACTCAGTACATAGGCAGTCCTTCTGGTGTTGAAGAGCTACTGGTGCCACTTGCACTGGCCTGGCTGCTGTGGGAAGACTCTGCTGCCCTCTTCCCACCTGAAAGCAGCAAGTCTAAAACACGCAAACACAAGCTCAGCCCCCTTGCAAAGCACCAGCAGTCCTTGGGCAGCTTGGGAGTGGTCAGGTTGCTGCCCTTGCTGCCTCACACCTCCTGCCAAGCAAAACCATAACCAAAATTTGCAAGGGAACACGATTCTTTGACAGCCAAAAGCTCCTGGGTACCACATTGTCCAGGAGGGCTGGTTGTGGTAGGTGCTGGCTGTTGGCACTTCTGCTGGTCTTGCCTCTGTGCTTTTTGGCATTTCTGCCACTGGTTGTTGGTAGTACTGCCAACCCTGTTGCTGTGGCATTTGCTGTTGCCACAGCTGGTACTGCTGTTGGTGGAACTGCCATTGCCAGTAAGCAGCCTTCTCTTCTGCTTCCTTTTTTGCCCTCAAGCACTCTTGTTTTTCTTGCTCTTCTCTGGCCCTTCTTTCCAACCTGTTGTACCTGCTCTGGCCCATGGCAGCCAACCTGAGCATCTGCTTCTTTTCTTCTGTCATCTCCTCACCCCTCTCCAAGGCTTGTGCCTCCAGCTGTTGGAGGAGTGATTTCTCTCTTCTGGAGCCATTGGGCCCATAAGCAACCCACCACTGGTCATTCTTGTTCCACTTACCCTTCCAGCCCCACCCTGGGTTGTTGTGGGTGCGCCACTTTTGATGCCAGCCATCTTCCTCTTCTCTTTTGCTTCTGCTGTCTTCAGGTGAAGAAGATCTGTCCCAATCTGCATCATCAGCCATGACCCTTTCTCAGGGCTTACCTTTTTGCAAGGCTTCCTGGGGTTGAACCCTTTACAAAACCCTGTGTCCAGGGCCAGCTGCTGCTTGAGCAAAGGCTTTGGCACACACACAAACTGTTACTCTTGTACCACAAAGCTATAGCTTGAGGTCTTCCAAATTCAAAACCAAACCAATCACCAAACTCAATTTTGTACACTGCACCCTAAGCTGCAAGCAGACCATTTTTCAAGGCCATTCCCTTTCCCAGGGCATGAAGTGCAGCACCCCCTCTCTTGTTCAGGGTCATACCATTTTTCAGCGCTATTCCCTTTCTCAAGGACATAGTGCCCTTTTTCAGGGCTATACACTTTCTCAGTGCACTAGGGCAATGTCTTTTCAAGGTTTCAGTAGACACACTTCATTTCTTATATTTTGCAAACAGTTTGCCCCTCTCAGCCAACACAGACCTTTTAGTTGCACCTTCCTGTTTGCAAGCAGGGAGCAAAAGCTCCATCACCCTTCTGTGGCCTTTTGTCAAGGCTGATGCTTGGTTGGTGGTGCATGCAACCACAAGCTTCAGGCTGGTGCCAGGCCCTCCAGGCCTGTGTTGGATGTAGGATTGTGATTTCCCACCACCCAAGACCAAAGAGGACTGCTCCAAGGGGTCATCCAATCCTCCATCACTCTTCTTAGTGGAGCTTGCCTTTGTGGCAGGCTTCTTTTCTGTTTGTGCTGCTGGCCTCTTGAGTGGTTTGCCTGCCTGGTTTCTCCAGTCCTTCTTTAGCACTGGTGGTGGTGACTCAAGCAAAGAGTCACCAAATTCTTCCAGGGCGGAACTCTCACCACCCTCAGTGCTAAAATCAGTGTCCTCCTGTCCTGAAACCGATGCAGCCACCATTGCAGGGAAGCCTTTGCTGTCTGTAGTGATCTCAGTGTCTGTCTTCTTGAAGACCTTCATAGGAGGAGCTGCCCTTACAGGCCTGACATCAATCACCATGGCCACAGCTTGGTCATCTAGGCGTGAGCAAAACTTTGCCCATGCCTTTTCATCTTTGGTGACTCTTCTCCAGTGGTTCAACAAAATGCCTATTTGGTCAGCTGCTTTGCCTGCAAGGACATGTTGCTCACCAGACCAGTGACACAGCAATTCTTTTCCAAACTTGTTGCTCATGGCAGTGAGGCTTTGCCTCAAAAACCTGTACTTTATTTTGAAGCTTGGCTCCACAGTGCCCAAGCATTTCAGAAGCTGGCTTGTTTTCACTAATGATCTGGTGGAGTCTGCCTGCTGCACAGATAAACTGTGGTATTCATGCAGGTTCAGTGCCTGCCTGATGCCCACCTTCCTTATGTATGAATCCAAACAATCATCCAACTTCTCTTGAGATACTTCAGGGAAGCTTTCCCTGACATGTGGCCTTGAATTTCCTCCACCTTTTTTCCTTTTCCTCAGGGCTGGCTTCATTAAAGACATCTGACCCTTTCACAGGGCTCACCCTTTTGCAGGGCACACCTTTTTCCCAAAGCTTTTTGTGCACAGAATTCAGGATGCACCCATAGAAGCCAAAACAGGCTTGCATGACAAGCACACATTGCACAATGCAACTGCTTTCCTTCATGTTGCTCCACCCAGCCTTCCTCACACTGAATTTCCTTTTTTTGCTCGCTTTTGCCAGTGCTTCAGACACACCTTTTCTCAAGGCAATGCCTTTCCCCAAGGCTTCACCTTTCTTCAAGGCTTCCCCTCCACCCTGTCCCCAACCATGTGGAGTGTGAAGACTGAGACTCTGAGACTGAGTGGAGTGTGAAGACAGACTCTGAGACTGTGTTGGAGTGTGAGTGAGAATGATGGAGTGAGACTCTCAGACTGGTACTCTCTTTCATCTCCACAGTCTGAAGCCATGGGTTTGGAAGCCATCTCTCCATGGTCTCTGGCACATGTAGCACCTGATTTGCAAATTATCCATGTAGAATTGGCCCAATTTTTGGGCCCACACCCACCCAACACAGCCATCTGTGGCACACTGCACATAATGCCACCAGTAAGGCCTGAAGGTTGTCAGACCATCCAAGGGATCCAGCTCAAGCATCCTCCACCTTTTTCCAAGGCTGCACTTCTTCAGTGCTTTCCACTCCTTCCTCCAGAGGTAGCTTGGGCCAAGAAAAAGCAGCCAAAAACCAGGCAGACATGCTCAATCCCCTTTGTAAATTCTGGGTATTGGTGAGCAAGCATGTTGCATGGCCTTATTGGTTTGTATTTCTTTTCAATAATCTTATTGAAATGTGTTTCAATAGTCTTATTGAAACATATTGAAACATTTCAATAATCTTATTGAAACACATTTCAATAAGATTATTGAAATGTTTCAATAAAACCAATGTTTCAATAGTGTGATCACAAACCAATAACTTTATTGAATCTTTTCAATAAGGCGTACTTAGGGGCAGCCCTGATCTTCTTCGAGTTGATCCAAAAACGTGAATCCTTGGGCACGGGAGGCCTTCTTGGCCTGACTCTTGTCCCTTATCTTTTTGACAGCTGCAACAGCCATCTTGGGGTCGGAAATGCACCTGTCGATGAAGTAGGTCTCCCCTGCCCACCAAAAGGGCAATCCTGTTGTCGGTCAATCTTGGCGTCGTGCCAAACATGGGAGGAACCCCCCGCATTGTTGGCAACGGATCCCTCCGTGCATGGGACATACTCTGTGTACCTAAGGTCACCAGGGTCGAACAGCCCTTCAACGCCCGCAGGCCTGATTTCGAAGCGTCGACGTGGCTGGAGTGGTGATGCACAAACGTTCCATGCTCGAGGAAATGAGTCCAGTAATCCTGCGTTCGGCGGGCGGCGGCCGCTGGCTTACTATAGCTGGATCTTCAATCTTATGATCGAACACATGTGCAAATGATCTGCTACGGACAGCTTGAGGTCACGCGATACAACATGGTCGCAACCGAGATACCTTCCTACGTCTTCGGGGGTATCCATGTCTATATGTGTACCGATAAGCTTCCACCCCTCTGCTTGGTTGGACTCCGGACCGGCCATCTTAAAGTCATCTACATAGACGGCTAACAAAAGGAACAATTTGTCCTGCCAAAAGATCGATGGCCAGCACTCAGGGTGCACGGCCTTGAAGCCGACCTTGGCGAGGCAATCCTCGCAGTGCCGCTCCCAGAACCCACCAGAGTCTGGGTTACCATAGAGAGCTAGTTCAAGCGGGATAACAGGATCCTTAAATTTCCCGTGCCAAGACTTAGGCCACTGGTATTTCGGGATCCTGATCCAGGTCGGTTTGCCCTTAAAGAGTGGTCTGGGTGTAGGCTTGTTTGCCGTCGCCTTGGGTGATTTTATTCCCAGGCGCACTGCCGTAGCAGTCAAGGGCTTTGCCCGCCTCCATGTTCGCTGGCGCTGATCCTAGCTTTGAGAAGAGGGCAACCATATCGGACTCATCTTTGACCTTGTTCCCTTGGAACACCGTCCGACCTTTGTACTTCCTAAGGGGGTTGCCTTTTGGAAGCTCACTGCCTTTCTCAACGCAGAGTTCGAAAACATTGCCTACATGGACCTTGGCATTGGCACGAACAGCATCGGATGACACCTCATCCCACTCGCGTACCTTGTCATAAAGCCAAGCGGGCTTGGACTCCAGCTTCACCCACTCACCGTCCAAGGAGCGTTGAGCATCTGGGGTGTTGCGGATTTCCTTCTGGCCTACGGGCCTGGCCACTAGGGCGTTTAGCCATGGCTCATACAGAATTCCTTTCTCTCTATGTGCATGTTGTTTCTCTTCATGCTCAACGGGCATCAACGGCACACCTTCCCAGGCGGCGTCCATTTTCGTTTCAGCGGGGATATCCCCACTTTTGTAGTTTCGCAGTTTATCGTCAATCTCTGCCACAGCTGCTTTGTCAATCTCTGCGAGAAGGCGCTTCCGAGCCTCCTCGAGCTCGTACTTTGCAATCGCTTTCTTCCTCTCTGCTTTGGCAGCTGCTTTCCAAAGGAAAGGAGGAATGTCAGGTGGTTTTGATGAACCCTTGTATTTCCTCGCCTTATATCCCCCGGCATCGTAATAGGACGAATCGGCTTTGGGGATCAAGGTCGTTTCACCCGTTACAGGATCTATAACCTCGACCATCTCAACCTCTTCGCCCCCCGGTTCACCTAGAGGTTCATTTGCACTTAAAAACGGAGGACGTAGGACGTATGGCCATATGACCTCCAAAAAGGCCTGTGACCATGAAATCGCCGTATGACCTCGAAACAGGCCTCCAGCGATAAAATTGCCTTACGCTGGCTACCTCCACAGCGATGCTTATAAAAATGCGTTGCGCGGAGGCAGCGAGAAAAGCGCCCGCTACAGCCCACCAGATTCTGCGAGCCTGCGCTGTCAAAATGCACGTCGAAGATCTCGAGAGGCACGAATGTATCGTAAATGGCAACTATAGTTGCACTTCATGCAAATGGGTCCCGAAAAATGCAAGCGAAGGGAATGCCTCAACTGCGTGCGATATCTGAGGAATGTCTATTTCATTCAATGGCGCAACGCTATACGTAGCTGAAATATTGAGATGTGGTCTTTTAATTTAGCCACACACAAGTTTGATTGACACGCCAAATCTGGCCTGTGGATAGGCGGGTGGAGCGGGGTCCACGCAAGAGAGAGACGGTTAGATGTATATTCCGGCGAGGCTTGCGCTAGATTTCACTCATAGTTTCATGAAACTCAAGAAAAAGTTTGCCGTGCGAAAGCGTGAAAAAGGCCGTGAAAAAACGCTCTTGGCCATGAAAACGGCGTGCGAAACGTGAAAATGAAAAATCGCAATCTGCATTTATCCGGTGTTTTTTAAATGAATCGTTTAGAGTTTATTTGTGATTTCGCTTCCATAGAAGCCTTTTACTGTGTGGCGTAGAAGCCCAATAGGTGGTGGCAGCGCTGCCGTTTCATCAAAAATGTGACCCGAACATGAAAAACGTCAGGTTTGACTGGAGGTTCTGTATTTCATGATCTTTGCAACCCAAGCCCTAGCTGGAAGGAAAAAGCGCGATGAATTGCAGCTGGCTATACAGTTGGCAGCGGGGCTTCAAGAAAATCAGCTGGTGTACACATGATTGCACGGCAAAGAGAAAAAACGAGCTAACAGTGTCAAAGCCATTGGCGTGAACCGCGTGAAAATCCAGGATGGCCGCGCAAACCGTGACCGTCCAGGCCGTGGCCGTGTAACCGTGCAAATCCAGGCTGCGGCGTGTAAACCGTGTAAACCGTGCAAATCAAGGCTGTGGCCGTGAAAACAGGGTATGTCCTTGATTTTTTGAAAACTAGGTCGGGACGGCTATGTCCTTCTAAAAGGTGGTCGGATGAACCCCTAGGCAATGGCAAGGTCTCCCGACCCGCGAGCATCTGCAGGCGTGTCGTCAACAAGAGCATCAGGGAGCTCGGGCGGTTCGTCTGGTTCATATTCATGTTCAACAGCATGTCTCAAAACCTCCTGATCAACAAGATCTTCAACATTTGCAGCTCTAACATCATCGATTGACGATGGATTGCTTGAAATGGTAATGCCTGGGTACAACCCTTCTAGAATCACGTTGTACCTACCTTTGCATGGAAAGTGCAACCCGATGCCCGGAACAGCAATCTGATGGACTCTCAACGGCTGGATCTCAGCACTGAAGTCTGACTCCATGACATCCTTCAATGGGAGAACCATGAACTCCTTCCTCCACACGAAATTGGACTGAACGGCATACCCCAAAAAGATTCCAGGGTTTGACGTCGGTTCGAACCTGAGAGAGGATTTGGCCTTGTTCTTAGGACCGATCCAGTAGTCAATTCTCAACCCAAAGGGAACCAACGGGCCTTTAAACTTTTCACCGAACCGTTGCGGCCAAGGCAAACTACCCTCCCGGGTGTCGATAATGTTGTTTGCCATGCATGCATGTCTTGCTGCATGTGCCCAATATTATGTTGGGCGATGGCAGCCATACATGGCCAACCATCAAATAATTTTTTTGTGAAAAAAAATGAAAAAAAGCAAAATAAAAGCAAATGAAAATGCAAAAACAATGCAAAAACAAAGCAAAAAGCAAAAACAAAGCAAAACAAAAAGCGAAAAAAAAGCGAAAATAAAGCGAACAAAAAGCGAAAATAAAGCGAAAAAAAAGTGAAAAAAAAACGACAAATATGTTTTTGCTGTACCCTCCTAGGAAAAAAGCGAAAAAAAGCGAAAAAAAAGCGACAAAAAAGCGAAAAAAAAGCGAAAATAAAGCGAAAAAAAGTGAAAAAAAAGCGACAAATATGTTTTTGCTGTACCTCCTAGGAAAAAAGCGAAAAAAAGCGAACAAAAAAGAAAAAAACAAAGCGAAAATAAAGCGAAAAAAATGCGAAAATAAAGCGAAAAAACAGTGAAAAAAAGCGACAAATACGCACAGCTACATTTTTTTGCTTTTTTGTTTGCTTTGCCTTTTGCTTTTGTTTGCTTTGTTTTTGCTTTATAAAACTATTTTGGCTCCTTGTATCTATGGCTGGCGTGCCCGACATAAGCCCAATACTGATGGTGAAGGCCAGCCTGTTCCAAGTTCACTCTTGTACCTTCGATAACGGACCTGATGGACCTTTCAGCCATAGCATTCGTTTTGGAAACATATGCAAAGCTGGTTTGATGCCTCCATCCTAGTCTCTCGGCAGTGGCGATGAGCTCTGGTGAGTTGTCGGAATAAAACACTCCTACCTCATCAGTAGATCGAACAAAGTGTTTGAAGGCTGCGATGCATTCCCGTGTCGAACGACGGGCGGCCGGGTAGACATACCTAAAGTCGGTTGCTACATCTTTTACGACCAATGCAACTCGAGCCCCATCAATGTCCATTTCCTCATCGTCCCGAATGACAAGATGATCGGCAGTCAAATGTTGTCCAAAGTGGTCCGCGTCAACTTGGGTAGAACCTCCCTTGCTATAGGATGGGCGTTTCGTCATCTTCGCCCTGGAACAAGCTTGACAAAAGGGGTTCTTCGGTGTATGAGTCAACAGATGCTGTATTGACTGAGCTTCTTCCTTCAGTGCAATCATCGTCATAGACCTCAATCGCTTCTTCAGCCGGCGAAGCAGGCAGAGGAATCATGGGTCGTGGTCCCCCCGACCGCTGATTTGTACCGTAAGGTTGACCTATGGCTGACATCACAACACCAGTTGTTGATGGCAGATATGGAACATAGTCATCTATTTCAAGTTTGACCTTAGTACCATCTGGTTTCTTGAAGTATGGCCTGCTATAAGCTGGCCAATGAAAGCTCCAACCTGCATCGATGCAACGTTGTCCCACAGACACGACGGCTGGACTGTCGTCTAAGACATACGGATTGATGTCATCACCCAAAATGGGAACATTCACTCTTGCTTGGTCAGTGGCTTGAAATACTCCTTTGGCTGTAAGAAGACTTACCGGTTTGGATGACTGTGACACCTCATCGGAATGGAGCATGTGCCTAGACACAAGATCATGAGCGCTGCTTGTGTCTGCTATCCAAGCAATCTCAGTGGCAGGCACCGAGTTCGATGGCCTCTTCCCAAAACACTTGACGCAACCAATGTCAGAGTTGCACAGGTACGAACATTCTGCCGGCACGGACAAAGGCTCATTCCTGACAGCGTTCTGGAGATGTGAGGCTGCAATGGAAGCATCTTCAGTGGCAACTCGAACAGCTTCATTGTACTCCGGTCGATTTGGTGCGAAAGCCTTCCGTTTCTTCTTACTTCGGGGTTGAACAGACCTCCAACTGGAAGAAGACTCAACAGCATGACTAAAAACGGTTGGTTGATCATCAAAACGAACTTGCTGTCTAACAAAACTGTCAATGTTTTCTGTGTTGTCAAAATCGGTGCATAATGCGTTCGAAGCGGAAAGGACCGGCGTGGCCACGCTTCCCAGCGGGCGTGTGATGAGGACGGAGGATCCCTGAGAGACCACTGCGGCCATGACCACTGCTCGAAGGAGGCAGACTGCTGCCGGTGCGTTGGAAGAAGAAGACTTCCCACCTTTTCTCCGCTGACTCTCGGAGCCAGTTGAGTTGTCGGAGCCTGACGATCCTCGCGAACTACTTCGCTTGCGAGGTTTCTTGTCTTTCTTCTTCTTCTTCTTGTCCTCTTTCTTTGCAGGGACAGTCTTCTCAGGGTGTTGGAACGCACAGTCTTTTCCTCGATGGCAATGTCCTGCCTTCCAGAATTTGCATGTCTCCTTGCGGGACCCTGGAGTCAGTGACCTCGATCGAGACTGGCTGCGATCCTTACCCTTTCCCTTTCCTTTGCTCTTTTCGCGGCCTTTTTCGCGCTTGTATGGACATGAGGACCCGCGCTTGCATTTGCCGGTCTTTTGGTAATCAAAGCACACACCTTTCTTGTCGTCTGGAGCTGGCAGTGCAACATCCTTGGCACCGAGGGAGCGCTTGGTGGCATCCCTCATCTTTTCGAGCCTCTTTCTCTCAAGATATGCCCGGGCCGCAGTGATGAGAAAATCATAAGATCTCTCTTTGCTGCCTTCCGCAGCACGGTCGTATAGGGCAAGATCATGCTCGAGAGGCTTGAAACGCTTCACCGCGAGGTGAAAGTAGGCCTCCAGGACATTGTTCTCGGGCTCCTTCTTCATGCCCGCTAACACGCTGTCACATTTGTTGATGAATCCCTTCAGATCATCATTCACCATCTTGACCAACATGTGGTCTTCGAGGCCGTACATGGCGCCGTGCCGGATGCTTGTAGCGAAGTACTCGTGGAACCGGAGGAGCAGATGCCTCCCTTTCACGGGCTTCTCTTCGCGAGCACGCAGTTCCTTGAAGGTTGCGATTTGACGACCAAGGTCCCCCTCGGCGCAGTTTGTGAGGCTTGCAAGAAGCTTCGCGTCGAGAGTGGCAAAACCTTTCGGAATCATCAAGTGCATCAATGGTTTGGGATTCATTGTATACTTTCCCAATCCACGACCTTGCATCATCTTTGGCCGAAGCAGCAGCAATGTTGCCCCTCACCTTGATCTTCCAATCTCTGTACTTTTCAGGTGTGGGGAACTTGGGGATGAGAACCTTATCGGCCTCCTTGGCCTTGTTCTCACGGTCTTGGTCTTTCGACTTCTTTTGCTGCTTCTTCAGCTCCTTTCTGATGATACGTGCAAGACGCGACGACTCAGAGCTTGAGTCATTGGAATCATCATCACTGTTAGATGAACCGGATGAAGACGGAGATGGAGAAGGAGACCGCTTTTTCCTGCGCTCTCTGGAACGGCCCCTCTTCGGGCTCTTGTCCTTCTTCTTCTCCTTCCTCTTCTCCTTCTTGTCCTTGTTGGACTTTCTGTCATTTTCTTCATCCGCGTCTGATGGATGTGGATCGTCGTCGCCTTTGATCCCGTGCTTCTCCAATTGAGTGCGAAGACTCGTAGGATGCGAAACTGGGGATTCCCCTGAGATCCAAGTGGCTGGGCTGCCGGCACAGGCACTCGGTTCCCCGAGGCGTTGTCGAACCTTTCTCTTAGGTCCTTGATGATCCGACTCTGTTCTGCGAGTTCTGACCGTAAGGCATCCTCTCTTTGCCTGGCCAATGCGCGTTCGCTCTCAATGACGGCATGTCTTTCGAGCGACATTCGATCTAAGTAAGCCCTCTGTTCATGAAGTCGTTGGTTCTGGTGGGCTTGACTCATGTCACTTAATCGTTGGTTGGCAATAGCCTCATGTTGTTCCCTCGACTCCTCAATGGTCGCTCTGGCTTGGTTCGCAACGGCATCCCTATATTGCCTAGCTTCATCTGCAACCTGCTGCCCATGTTCGGCCAAAATGGCCTGACGCCTCAGCTCTGCCATCTGAGCTACCTGAGCCGATCGATCGTTGACGAAGAGCGCTTGTTGATGAATCTGTCTAGCATCAACATTCTGAACGTTCACCACAGGCGAAAACTCAGGTTGGAAGGGCGACGGGGCTTGAACACTGGGCACCAGGTCCCCCTGGGCACTGAACACCGGAGGCTCAATTGGCCCACGCAAGTTCAGCGGAACAACAGGGAGCTCAAGTGCAGGTGAGCTTGACATCGCAGGCGACGTAGGAACATAGCCCGAACGTGAGCGGTCACCACGGGAACCTTCATCATCAGCCATGGCCCCTAGACAGTGCACTATCTAGGGTGGGATGAGACCAGGGCTAGTAGCAAGCACGTACCGCACTTATGGCGATGCGGCTGATAACCTGTAGTTACAGGTGAACGGCCGACTCCTACCGACAATCGCACCTGTTTTCCTTGAGCCAAAGTAGTAGCGAGTGAGACATAGTCTACGGTACACTAGCAAGCAACAACACAACACTCTTGTAGGACACTCTTGTGGGGCGATCTCGTAGGACTCTCTCGTCGGACATTCTTGTGGGACACTCTTGCGGGACAGTCTTGTGGGACACTCTTGTTTGTCACTCTTGTAGGACACTCTTGTGGATCACTCTTGTGGGACTCCCTTGTAGGACGCTCTTGTGGGACACTCTTGCATGTCACTCTTGTGGGACACTCTCTCGTAGGACACTTTTGTGGGGCACTCTTGTAGGACACTCTTGTACGACGCTCTCGTGGGACACTCTTGTGGGACACTCTTGTCGGACACTCTTGTGGGACACTCTCGTAGGACACTCGTGTTGGACACTCTTGTGGGACACTCTTGCGCAACACTCTGGTAGGACACTCTCGTGGGGCACTCTTGTAGGACATTCTTGGGACACTCTTGCGGGCCACTCTTGTAGGACACTCTTACGGGGCGCTCTTGTAGGACACTCTTGTCGGACATTCTTGTGGGACACTCTCATAGGACACTCTTGTGGGGCATTCTTGTATGTAGAATTTCACAGGTCAGGGTTTATAGTCAAAAGTTATGTTTGAAAAAGATTATAAGCTTTTTGAAAAGACACCAAAAAACAAAACTTACAATCCCGCAGAAAGATACCAGCAAGGTGAATCCAGAAGTTTGGACTCAGGAAACATTGTACAAATGCTAGGAACTTGCAGGAAAATGCAAACATACATACCAATCAAGCAAACCCTGGGCTCAACAAACTGCGCATGGCGCACGGCCATCTGTGAGTCTGTGTGAGCCAGCTTGTCTCTTTTTTCTCCTGTGACTAGCGACTTCTGCCTTCAGTCTATCATCAGCTCCGTGGCTTTGTTGGGTGACAAACGCTTCGCTCAAGCATCTTGCCCTACACCACGCAAACAACAAAGGTTTGAAAGGCAAGGCCTTTCACTTGGAGGCTTAAGTGTTTTGCTTCTTGCCATTGCAAAACATCGGCTATCATTCCAAAAAAAGCTATATATAGTTAAAAACAAGGAACCATAACTGGCAGCGCTGGCTACAAACAAGATTGTAATTCCAAAGCAACAGCTAGTATATATTCCGATTCAAAAAATAGTTCAAAAAAGAACCATGCCTGGCAGCGCTGGCTACCAAAAAGTTATGATTCCAAAAAAAGTTATAGTTCCAAAAAACAGAACCATAACTCGCTGCACTGGCTACCAAAAAGTTATGATTCCAAAAAAA
>CAXAMN010024918.1:692899-707827 GCA_963970005.1 Durusdinium trenchii
CCATAACTCGCTGCACTGGCTACCAAAAAGTTATGATTCCAAAAAAAAGTTATAGTTCCAAAAAAAGGAACCATAACTTATGATTCTTTTTCAAACAAAAAGCATAGCCAAAAACTATCAGAAACCTTTCAAAATCAAAGGTGTTTGCTAGTTTGGGGCTCTGTAAATCTAGGTTTTTCACTAGACACATATCTCAAAACTAGCAAACACAATTGATTTTGAAGGCTTTTTGTTAGATTTAGGCTATGCATCTGTTTGGAAAAAAGAATCATAAGTTATGGCTCCTTTTTTTGGAACTATAACTTTTTTTGGAATCATAACTTTTTTGTTTGGAATATTTTGGAATCATAACTTTTTGGTAGCCAGTGCAGCCAGTTATGATTTTGTTTGGAACTATAACTTTTTTGGGAATCATAACCTTTTGGTAGCCAGTGCTGCCAGTTATGGTTCTTTTTTTGGAACTATAACACTGTTTTGGAATCAAAACTTTTAGGTGGGCTGTGTCACCAGTTATGATTCTTTTTTGGGGAAACTATAACATGTTTAAGAATCATAACTTTTGGGTGGGCACTGTCCGCAGTTATGATTCCTTTGTGTGGAAAGCAAGGGCGATTGACAGAATCTTGACTAGACATAAATCTGTGGATGTTCGTCAGATTCACACACTTGATGTTTGGATAGTGGTTGGCTCGGCGCGGTTGGCATCCCTTTTTATATAGAACCTGGTGGCAGCATGACATGTGCGTTCACACACATAATGTGTGTGTGTGTGTTTGTTTGTGTGTCTTTGTGGTTATCTTAAAACTTAAACCTGTCGCATACATTCTTAATTTTGGCCTACTTGTCAAACTGAGATTGGCCGTTAATAAAGTGGAGCCATATGGAAGCTCTGGAAGCACCATTCACCCTGCGACATAAAACCAAGACACGAGGATTGCACTGAAGCAGGAATTGGGATTGATTATGGTTTTTGTTGATTATGGTTTTTGTTTTAAGTTCAACTATCTTAAAAGTTATGATTCTTTTTTGAACTGAACCGCCTTGACTTGCGAAATTTGACATTCTTGTAGGACATTCTTGTGGGACACTCTTGTTTGCCACTCTTGTGGGACACTCTTGGAGGATATTCTTGCGGAAAAGTCTTGTAGGGCACTCTTGTGGGACACTCTCTCGTAGGACGCTCTTGTGGGACACTGTTGCGGAACTCTCTTGTAGGACGCTCTTGTGGGACACTCTTGTATGTCACTCTTGTGGGACACTCTCGTGGGACACTCTTGTCGGACACTCTTGTGGTGGGACACTCTTGTAAACACTCACTCTTCCGGGCCACTCTTGCGAAAAACTCTTGTAGGACACTCTTGTGGGACACTCTGGTCCGTGACACTCTCGTAGGACACTCTTGTCGGGCACTCTGGTGGGACAGTCTTGTGGAACACTCTTGCGGAACACTCTTGTAGGACACTCTTGTCGGGCTCCCTTGTAGGAAACTCTTGTAGGGCACTCTTGTCGGACACTCTGGTATGACACTCTCGTGGGGCAATGTTGTGGGACACTCTTGTGGGACACTCTTGTATGTCACTCTTGTGGGACACTCTCGTAGGACACTCTTGTTGGTCACTCTTGCGGAACTCTCTTGTAGGACACTTTTGGGGGACACGGGCACTATTGTAGGACACTCTTTTTGGACACTGTACGACACTCTTGCGGGGCACTCTTGTAGGACACTCTTGCGGGGCACTCTTGTAGGACACTCTTGTAGGACATTCTTGTGGGGCACTCTTGTGGGACACTCTTGCGAAACAGTCTTGTAGGACACTCTTGTGGGACACTATTGTTTGTCACTCTTGTAGGACACTCTTGTATGACACTCAGTCTCGCTCCTGCGGAATACTCCAAATACTCTTGTACGACACTCTTGCGAAACACTCTTGTGGGACACTCTTGTGAGGCACTCTTGTCGAGCACGTTTGCGGAGCACTTGTAAGACACTCTTGGGATCACTCTTTTGGGATACTCTTGTATGGCATTCTTGCCGGGCACACACTCTGGCGGGATATTCTTGTAGGGCACTCTTGCGGGACACTCTTGTGGGACACTCGTGTGGGGGAGCAGCACTGCCAAGCAGTTTCGCGATTCCAGCCCCTCCAAACAACACCCGCTCACAGGCCAATCCCGATGTCACAGCGACATTCACCTCCACCACACCTTGCAACCTCACGACTCAAAATCAAAATCTGCACGTCCACACCTCAAGACCTGCACAGAGTACTGCGCCTGCCACGAAAAGTGGCAATATCATATCATGTTAGCTTCAACAAAATGTACGCCACACCACACGTTTGGAATGATTTCGGCGACAGGTCAAGAGCACGCTCCCAGCCACCAAAATCGTCATTTTAGCTGAGACTTGTCACAAAAACCACAGCTTCGAAGCAAAAGCCTGAAACACAAATTCTAATGGCACGGCCACATCCAACACCCCCAAAACACCACCCTCCAAACACCAATCCCAATGTGACTACGCAGAACACTGCGGATCTCACAAAACGCTGCGCCTGCGCAGTGAGTTGATCCTGAATTCATCCTCCCACATCCAACGTCCCAAAACCACGGTATGGGCGACGAATCTGACGATCACCCGGCATCGACAACTCAGCGGACCACACTGGGATGCTGCGACGACGAGAGACGACCAGGCGAGGCGACCACAGTCCAACCCCCACACCGTGACACCCCCACTATAAACGAGAACCCTTTGCTACGCATTCGGGAAAAAACATTTTTGTGTGGCAATTGCAGTTTTTGGCAACCTGGCGCAGCGAGATCTCAACCAAAGCAAAGCGCCAGTAGTCACACTTGATTGAATGACACGCGGTTCAATGTCTGCACTTGTGCCCCAGCCTTCTCTGGGCCACAGGACCTCAAAAGTGACCATCACAGCTCTCAGGCAGCAGGCAAGAAGAAGTCCCCCTGTCCCTGAATCTTCGTAGCTCAAACATCCGTGGCTTCAAAATGAGCGGTTGGCACGAGGAGGTGCGTATTGTGAAGCGTGCGAGGAATGCTCCAAGCACACGAGCACCCTTTATATAAAACTGAGCTGTCTGCAGAGATGCCATTCTGTTTTGGATCGTTTGGGCCATGCTTTGATACCTTCACAGTGCCGTTGGCACCAGCTTCACGGCTCTAAAAAATGCAAGCTGTCTCTGTTGAAACTAGTCGGCCTCTCACGGTTGGCATCAGCTAAGTTCTTGTCAGACAGCCTTTGAAGGATGACCTGCAGGACAAAAGGTCCTGAGGCCCTAAGGGCTTTACGATATGCATTTACATAAGTAGCGAGCAGCCAGCGCACAAAAAGAAAAAAATTGACACTTGCTTGGGCAGTGCGCCAAATGATAGTGAATGTGTTTAGGCTTTATCGTGGATCGGCTTGTATTTCCCAAATAGCTTCCTCGTGGAGACACACGTACACCGACCTGCAGCTCTTTGGTCATGTCGGCTAAAAGGTCCAGCTTCTTCTGATGGGCCTCCTGCGCTGCGCGTTTGTGGCAAAAAGCCTCCTACGAAAAAAGATGCAGGAAGGGCCCTTACCTTCGTGACGGTTTGCTAACTGTGGTGTCGTTTGGGTATAGGATGGTCAAGGGTTCCCCAGTTCGGCCTCTGGTGTTGAAACAATGAAACAAATAGTGAATCAGTGTATAAACTCTATATAATAAGTGTTAATTTCCAAAAAAAGAAGTATATAAAACAAAACAGCATTTGTTTGTGGCATCCACGGTAGAACTGTCAATCCAGGAGGGTGGAAAACCGAAAGTGCCGACGTAGCAAGTAGAAACCGGTTCCCAAATTTTGAGTTGGACGCGCCTCCGCCTTCTTCTCTGCAACTGGCACGACTACGGCTATGATCCACTGTCATTTGAATCCAAAGTTTGAGCAAGCAGCAAAGCATGCGGCATCTCGTGACAAAGGCGAAAGGAGAAGGATGCGCGTCGTGTAATCGAGCCTCGCTCCGCCTCCCAAGCTGCGTCAGGCCCTGCCAGAAACCAAGCATCCTCTTACCTAGTAGACTCTGAAGAAAACTCATATGTGGTGCCGGTGCAAATGCGGTCACTGGCTCAAGGATGCTCAAATGCTCCAGGTGTTCCATCCCGATTGGGCCTTGGCCTCTGTCGATCACACTCACTCCCGGTGCACCAAAACTCACCGCAAACGCAAGAGCTACAACAGGAGCAGATGGTATGTGCACGCATCTCAGTCTACCTTTCCGCTAAGTCCAGAACTTTAGGATTTGCATTATGTCCAGGGAAGAGCAAGTCTTCCATTCATTCCGGGGCTGAGCGAGATCTTGCCTTCTGCCTTCTTTCCCCGTCTGAGCTCAAAAACTTCAGGGCTTGGGATGCTTAGGGTTTTGCATTACCGTATATACTTTCAGGGCTGAGCGAGGTGTTGATTCAAATGTTTATTCCTTCCGCTGAGCTCAGGTAACAGAGTTTCTGGTCTTGCTGAACTTTACTTCCTGGGCTGAACAGGATTTTGTCAAGCTTTCAAGATAAAACATGTGAGTCGTCGGCCCGAAGCTTACCAGGGTAGTGCGGCTGTGTCAACTAAAGTTCGGATGTCCGTGCCGTGTAGACCCTCTCTGTTGCTGCCGCCTTTGCACTGGTGGGCCGCGTTGATGATGGCTGCTCCGTGGTGCGCGTGCTTGCTGACCTCACTTGCTTGCTATTTTGCGATGCATCCTGATCGCTTCACCGCTGATGCTGCTAAGGCCCTTGATGTGGAGCCTTTTGCCATCCAGCTGTTCCAGGATGACGTGATCCCTTGTCATTCCTCCCCCTTAGCATTTTCTGATGCGGTGGCAGAACTATGCACTGGCTCAAGCGCTGTGGGAGCGGGGCCTGAGTTTCTTGGGGCAGCCATCGGTGGATAGCTTGACAAGAACACGTTGTCATGTTCTCACTTGCGGCTGGGTGGACAAAGCCCAGTGTTTGAGGGAGGAGTTGCTGATCATACCACCATCGCCCGGCTGCATCGTCACTTGAACTCGTTTGGAAAGTCTTTCACGATTTTGTCAAGCTTCCTTTGTCGGCCTTTTAGCTCTGGTTTCCAAAAGCAATTTGCCGACACACAACCCCAATTGGCACCACCGGCAGGTGTTTTTCATGAACAAGAGCTATGGCGAGTGCGCTTGCTGCTGCGCTTCTTCAAGGCTGTTCTGGACCCTGCTGCTGCGCAGCTGAGTGGAACTTGAGCTGAGCACATTGCCCCAGATTTGCAGTGCTCAGGTTTGTTTCTCAGAAGGAACTTGATTTTGGTGCAAGCGGCCACTTGCGGCCACCTTTGGGAAGCGGCCACTTGCGGCCACTCGAGTGGCTGCAAGTGGCTGCGGGCCTGTGACCACAGCTAGTGGCTGCAAGTTGGCTGCAAGTGATTGCAAGTGGCTGCGGGCTTGTGACCACATCGAGTGGCCGCAAGTGGCTGCCAGTCGCTGCGTGCTTGTGGTTCCACGCGAGCAGTCTGTGTGTCTACAGAACTTGAAAAAATATCTTTTGTTTTTTTTGGAGAATTCGCAGGCTTCCTGCCTGCAGATCTTCGTTGGACTCTTTCCTTCGTTTGATTCCTTTCCTTCTTCCTTTGAATCTTTCCTATGTTGTTTGACTCTTGCCTTTTCCGCTTTTTGAATCTTTCCTACTTTGTTCGACTCTTTCCTTCGTTTGATTCCTTTCCTTCTTCCTTTGAATCTTTCCTACTTCGTTTGAGTCTTTCCTTCATTTGAGTCCTTTCCCTCTGCGATGGAATTCTCTGTTTCGTTCCGGTCCTCTTCATCCTTATTTGGATACTCCCTTGCATGGGGCTCCGTTTCTTCTATGTTTGGGTACTCTTGCTATAGCGGCCACGTGCGACCACTCGAGTGGCCGCAAGTGGCTGCAAGTGGCCTCCATCTTGAAAAAATATTGAAAAACTCTAGCTCCGTATTTTTTCAAGATTTGATGACATCCCTGCTCTCCATCTTGGAAAAAGGAAAGTTTCACTTGAACCTGCTCTTACTATAGCGGCCACTTGCGGCCACTTGCCACTTGCGGCCACTTGCTGTGTGTTTTTTGGGGAGCGGCCACTTGCGGCCACTCGAGTGGCTGCAAGTGGCTGCTTTTTTGAAATTCAATTATCTCTCGATTTGCGACCTCAATGGCTTATTGCTTTGTTTGAGAGGTTGGTGGTTTAGGCTCTTATATGCCACTAGCTGGGTTGAGCTTGTTTTCTTGCTGGTTGTAAGTTGTAAAATCAGATATTGCCCTTCCCTATTTCAAAAGCTCTTCTAAGCAGGAGTTGGTGTCGCATCGACATCATCTTATTCGCCTGCTGATGACGACTGCGCAGAGACTCCTTCAATCAGTTTTTTGGGCACTATATACTTTGTCACTGTCTGGTGGCTTTGATTGTTCTGATCTTGGGATCCTTATTATATAACCCGATTGGTAGTGTGTGGCTGACCCTTTTCGGCCAAGAAAGTGATTCCTCGGTTGGTGGTCTGCTCATTGGTGGTCTCTTGGACTCAGTCCAGACAAACCACCCCAGCGTCCCGCTGACTATTCGCGGTCTTTCTGCTGCCTGCGTGATGTCTGGATCGGCGTCGAGTCTGTGATAAGATAAAACATGTGAAAGTGAACGTGGGGGCGAGCAGTGTTTTGAACGTGGCTTGCGCAGTAGCAAGCATACACACATACAAGGTAGCGTGAGGGTGAACGTGCGAGCGTACACGAGCGTACATGCAAATGTACCTGTGTTAGGCCTTGAATAGAATTGAATGTTGATTGAAAAACGAAGATCAGCTGCGCCTGCACACAAAGGCAAACAGTCTGTATATATAGAGCCCTTGTTATTATCTGAACTTGGTCCAATGTCTTTCTATGCTGCTGTGCATATGGCATGTTGCCATAACTTGATCTTGTCTGGGAGTCGGTCTGGAAAATAGTTTTTACCAACTGAGTGCGGGGAATGGGTTCACGGTGAGGAAAAAGTCGTCGCGCGTGCGTTCATGTGCAAGTCCATGTCCACGTCCATTTCTTGTGATTCCAGGGTGGGATGGCCTTTGGTACTTCATGTTACTTCTAGCAAACAGCAGCCGTTTGGGTGTCGTTTTGGTTTAGCAGCCTTGGTTGGCAGCCCCGATCTGCCATAATTGCCCCACGCTCGGTCAGGCGGTCAGGATCAAATTTGTTTGCCAAATAAACGCTGCTTGGATGCAATACGTGCCAGGCGCACTGTGCCCACAATTTGGCCTTAGCAAAATGGCATACTACACCCTAGTAACCTGCATCCCGATAACTAGGAGATCGAATCTTCAGTCCTGAGCCTCCGACTGAAGAATGAGGCGCTTGGTGATAACCACCAGCCCTCGATCTTGGCTTGCCTGTGACAGGGGTGCTGGGCTGGCCTCTCGTAGGAAGAATAATCTTGGCCTTCGCCGACTCCTCCAATGAAGCCGTGACAGCATTTGGCCTGTAGGAAGTAGGCCACCCACTACACATTGGTGTCACAAAACTCCAGTGTCTAGTTCTAAAGCCGGGCGACATTAGCAAAGCAGAACGAGGTGGCGGCCTTGCTGTCCCGTCTCCAGCTTAAGCCGAGCAGGAGCAATGGAGGAAAAGCAAAAAAGCCGTTCCCTAGCCCTAACCTTTCCGAATCCTAGCCCTACAGTGCCCTACAGTCTACTGTACAGTTACAGTAATCCTGTTCTATCTTGTTCAGATGGATGCCCATGAAAAGCAATCGATACATATCGATACAACGAGCGATGGTTAGGCAGTGACATACAGTGAGTCGGTCAATGAAGTTTCGATTTTGCGCTTGGGGTCCAGCGTGAATTGACCAGGTGGCTTGTCTGGGACTTCCTTGCGGATCAAAAGCGTATCTCCTCTGGTATGTTCTGTTCTTGTCGTTTCTGTTTTGGTTTTGCTTCTCCTTTCTTTTCCCGCTCTTGCTTAGCTAAGTTGCGGCTACTTAAGTAAGTTAGGGCTAGCAGCTAGCTACTTAAGCACTAGAAAGTGGACGCAAGATAGCTCACCCTTTTTCTAGGAAGCTCAGGCGGGGGAGCCTCCTTGAAGAAGCGGTGGCATTATTCATTTGGTTCCTAGATCTTTTGGGAAACTTAACTTCAGTCTCACAAAGCCCTTGTCCAATTATCTCGCTGGTCCTCCACTCTCTGCAGATCTCGTCGACGATGCTCCCGGACGGGTCTTTGTGTCCGTCTCGCAAGCAAAGAAGCCTCAGTAGGTGCACTGCATTATGAGGAATCCTCTTGCCTCTATTCCCAAGCACTCAGAGATACAGACTCTGTACGGCCGGTTTCAAGTGTTGCATCTGGCCTTCTCCTTCTCCAACCATGTGACAAAGGGCTGGGCCTTAAATGAAGAGCTTACAGGTGCCTCTCAAACCACCTCAAATCGGATAAATTGCCTCCTATTGCAATCTGACAGGCGTTCTATCCAATAATGCATGCTCTACATTCACATGTGCCTCATCGTCCATCACCGACAACTCTTCAAGCATATCGGCACTTGACTTCCGTCTTGGCAGCAACGAGAGTATATATTTAATGACAAGTGCACGGCCAAGCATGCACCACTACGAGACTGCCACAAGAAGGAACTAAGCAGGAAGCTGATCTAGCAGAACACAAATGAATTCAGCCTCAGGAGATCACAATCCACTTGAAGCTTCTAGAAACTAGAAAGCCGTTAGATCCCTCTTTATTTCAATTCCTTCCACTGAGAAGGAAACCAAAATGTCTGGCTCATCGTCGTCAGCTTGCACTGTCTGCCTAGCAATGTTCTAGTTTCCTGTTTGGCTAATGTCTTCTTGCTCTGCAGCCTGGCCTCACGTGCTTCGCTACACTGTCCTTCAACTCCTGCTGTTCCGCCCTGGCATGAGCGCTTCAAATAGGAGCTAGGAACGGCAGTTACATGCAAGACTACCGGCAATGGCATTTCTCATGTCAGACGGCAGCATCCGCCGCATTTTTTAGAATCCATGGTCCATGAATTCGGTGATCAAAGTGCACCAGGACCTCTGCGGGTGCGATTCAAGCCCGAATGGCAAAATCTTGCCACTACACTATTGCGCGGAAGGCGGGTCCTGACATAAACTTCCCGCCACTTCACGGGCTGGCTCGGAGCTTCTAACTCGCCGTAGCGACAGCAAATGATACCCTGTCCAACCCAGCCTCCGAACGCTCAAACTGCTCAGACTGCCCTGCATCTGACCATGGGACGCCCTCACTCTGGGAACCTTTGAACCCTGAAACTTGAATGTCACTCACCGCTATTAGGAACAAGTGCATCGCTACTAGTAACAAGGGCCTTACTAGTAGTAACAAGAAGCTATTAGAAACAATATATAAATTGAGACAAGCAGCAAGATCCTCCTAACCTCCTCGAAGTCCATCCATGCGCCAGGCCGTTGCCCACGCCGCGCCGTCAAGATCTGCCGGCGGAGGCAAGGGGCATGCTCAGTGTCCTGAGACTGACTCCAGTGGTCAGGTTGTAAAATGGTGTAAACAAACGTTTATAACGTAAGGATTGTCTGACTTTGAGTGAAAGATGACGGGTCCTGGGCATCCTGCCACTCCCGCCATGCGAACACCAGCGCATAATGGTTGGTCAAATGGAAAAGGAGAACCTCACCACTTACAGCAACAAACCTGACAAAGAGCAAGTGACAGGAAACAGCATGCCAAGTCGCGCAGCTTGGTGTACTGAATGCCGTCTTCAAAAGACACCACTGCTTGTGCACCTCTGCCTCTGTGTCAGATTTGGTCAACGGAGCTCCGATGGACTTCACACTGCCCTTTCGGGCCAGCAGAGTGGTAACTTTGATCGGCTCCTGCCAGGCTCTTTCACTTCATTCAAGCACAAGTTCGTTCGTGCAACACACAGCGGGGTTTGTGCCATGGCATTTCCCATGCAAATAGCTCAAGTTGCTCAAGCTCCGTCTTTCGCGCAATGGCCAATTGTTCTGCCGCTTGCCGCACGCCAAAGCTTCCAACATCTGCAGTATTTGGCCGCTCCGCCCGCAGCCTGAAGAATCAGCAAGCCTCTCCGGCCAAACGGCGAAGAACAAGAGCACAACCTACCAGGTACCACTGGTAGCCCACCTGAGAACGCCTTGTCGCTTTGAAAGCAACTCTGACAGCTCTTTCCTCAGACTTGAAAATGAGGTTGGTACGTTGATCAAAGCAATGCGCAGGCGCGATTGCATCTTTGCTGGAAAGGGGCTTCCAGTTCAAACCTTCATGAGGCAAAAGGTGTATTTCTTCTTGCTCCTGCACTCCACAAAATTATTCCAGCTCACCACCATTCCGGGTAGCATCAAGTATAGTATAGGTCAAACAAAAATGGATCAATGGTCTTCTCCTCGTTCTCTTCAGCTTCGCCAGGTGCCTGCGCATTGTCTTCACCAAGCACTTCGCGCAATGCCTCAAAAATGTCTGATCTGCCTGACGGCAAGGCCTGCGCCAAACGTGCGCTCACGCTGGTCGTCCTTTGTTTTTCTTATTCGGCATCTAAGCTTTTCATGCTCTGACTGTATGGCATCCAAATTGGTAGCAGGGCAGCATGACTGACAGTCAGGGCAGCCGCCTGACGAGCAGCTGGTGGTAGGGTCTCTGGTGACAAGGCTTCATGACTTTGGTCTTTGCATCCTGGCTCGCTCACTGCCATCACTGCACTGGCTTTTTGACAAAATCCATCATCAAAACAGCTGGGAGATTGGCCAAACTGGTTCGCTACCTGTCCTCGGACAAAACTGGCACACCACAATATATAAAGTGCAAGTTGTTGTGAACAAACACTCGATGCTCATGGGATGCTACTGCAAGCGCCAGCCAAGAATCTCGCAGTTGAGATGGCTGTGGCCTTCGTCACGCCCTCGGCCAAAGCATTGCACACGTTGCATAAGAAAAAAGGTCGCAGCTTACCAGCAAAGCTTTGCAGCAAAGTAGCTCAAGTTAACGAAAAAACATCACAAAATTACCCTGAGAAGAAACAAACAAGATCCAACCAAAAAACAAACGAGATTCAAAGAAAGAGATATGATATAAACAAAAATAGTGAAATGTTGCAAAGCCTTCCGCATACTTTTGCCTCTTGCTCTTCACCCGCCTTGGCGCCTCTGCCTGTCCAGCTCAGCCCTTTCCTTTGCAGTTCTTCATCCAAGGAATCATAGAATTCTTCAAAGGCGCCCTCTGGAAGGCTGAGGAGCCTCTCCTGTCAGTTTCAATACCAATACTAAAAGCACAATAATAATGAGGCCATTGAAGGACTTCAGATCCTTTGAAGAGCTTCTGTGAGACTGTCCAAATTGCTTGGCAACCTCTTTGCCTGTTCTGGGATCAGGCAAAGGTGAAGAAATGCGAGACTCAGCACCAAAATGAAGCGAGATGAGCCACAATGAGATCTAGCCACCAAACAGGTGCACAAGAGCCACCGTCAAGTCTTTTTGTAAATTAGTCAGACCCCTATCGGCCCTATCGGTTCATGGTTTGGGATGCACGGGGGCATCATTTTGAGTGTCCACTATTTTGTGGCATACTGTAGTTCGGTCACTTGCACCCCAAAAAAAGAACTTAGGGGACTGATAGTTTGAGCTAAGACTACCTAAGTTCATAGGTGTCAACAACAAAAACAAACTAACCTCATTCTGTAAGGTATTTTCTGTTCCAAGTCTCTAGGCGCTGCTGCTTCTGCAGCTGCAACTGTTCACAATTTGCTGCCATTAAGTCTGCCACCTCCCTAATTGCACCTCAGCATGGGCAAACAAGGTCACCATGAAATCATCGAACCCAATGTCGCAACCCCAGTGACACTGCCAGCGACCTGAAGAATTCCTAAGGACTCCTCTTCACCTGAGGTCAGTGCAAGAGTTTGGTGAAGCCCTCTCAAGCTGCCACAATGCATTGAAAGCTCCAGCAACAGAAGCGCATGCGCAACACGGAGAGGGTTGAGGCACCCAATTCTCCTCGTGCTCCAGGTCACTGGCTCACATCCATGCGTATACTATACACATAAAGATCATAAAACTTCATAAAGCCCATGTGGCCCTCCTCCAGCAAACATGGAAGAATACTTGCTGCTTTAAAAACTGGTCTTTGAGGGGGTTCCACTTCTGACCTTTGCGTTCGGACACATACATCAGGCAAAAGGAGCACACATCATTCATTCTGATTGAAGTTCAACGCGGCTCCATCACGCTTCGATTGAAGCCTCCAGCCCACGCCATGCCTCAACACGGCATTCCTTTCTCTACAGCATCAAGTGTTTCTTCTTCAAGATTCCAAATTGCCAGCACTGTCACCGTAGAATCCTGCAAAACACAAGCCGTTTAATTGTTGGAGATAGGGTGATGCAGCAATTGACCATCCCACACTGGCCACGCGAAATGGACTTCTTAATTCGACCGCTGATCAACATACATAGATGTTGCAAGACCTTGTATGAAGAAAAGACCGCCTCCTTTGTGGAAGTAGTCACGTTTTGAGAAACACACCCTGCAGGCCAGGCTCGTCTGGAAAGATTTTCGCCAGCATTCCCCTTGGCGGGAAAGTTCTCATAAATAAGAAGTTGCAGCAGGTCTACCTCGCGGCAACTTTGCATATATGTAGTTGAACCTATTCAGAAGAGCGCAGTGCCAAAAAGAACTATGCCGGTGCCGCTGTTCGAGCAAGCAGCAAGAGTTCCCAAAAGTGTTGCGTCTAATCCACCAGGAAAATATGAACACATCCTAGCGCCCAGCGGCTTAGACATTGGAACGAAATCGGTACTGGTGCCGCTGGTGCTGGCAGTCGTGCTTAGTCGCGGTACATGGTGGCACGGTGGTCGCGTGGTGGCGGCGGGATTGTGCCAGGTGCGAGACTAACTCAATGGTGTCCTCACAGGCCACAAATTGTAATTGTAATCTGAGCTAGTCGGCAGCGCAGCTAGTCAGGATCTCACAAGTTCTACGCCTGCCACAAAGTCAGCACTGTCAGCAAAATCTATATACCCGGACCCAATAGCTCCAACACCAACACATGGAGCCTGATCCTGCTACAAAGAATTGCCTTTTGGCTCCAGAGCACGCAAGAACACCACAGCGAGAGCACAGCTGCACCCCAATCTCGGAGTCTTGACATACACTGGAACACTGTGCCGGCTGGCCCATGCGCAAATACGGTCCGTGGAGGAGACAAAGGTGCCCCCTCGCTAAAAGAAAAAACAAAACAAATTAGAATGGCAGCTGTTTGGACAAGTTTAAGCGCAAGAAACATATGAGCCCAACCTGAAGTAAGGTGTCATCAGCATCATGTTCTTCATCTGCATCCGGCACCACAGGTGACGAACAGCTGGGCAAATGTTCAATGTCATGTGGCCCTGTTCGATCCTGTTTGGCAAGTTTTGCATCCAATTGAGCTCGGATAGCATTTACGGGATCCTGCGGCTGCTCACGCCCAAGCTTTATGAGGATCTCCGTCAGCAAAGAGCGGATGTCAAACTTCTTGAAATACACCTCAGCTGCCTTCACGACATCCACTTCCTCATACCGCCTCATACCCACCCATGGGGCTGCCCAGTGGAGTTTACTCTGCCATCAGCGCTCAAGAAGGGATGCAGTTCTTATCAACTCAACATCACCGTTGGTATCTGTACTGTATACTTGTTGAAAGTTCCTTAAGCCTTAAGTGTCATGCCCAGATTGCATGTCCTCTGGTTCCAGTTCTGCTTGGGCCACTGGATAGCTCCACTGGTTAAACGGTTTGCCAATTGAACTGGCAGTGCAACGCAAATGCTTGGAACATGAGTCTGCGATAAGCCACATCTCTTTTGACTGGACATAACACGGTCGCTGTCAGGTATGAGTGGCTCAAAGTGCTTCACATTTGCCAGATCGCTGTTCTCAGACCATCTCTTCCATACTGTGTGCGAAGGTGCAAACAAGGCCTGACAGTCCAAAAACTTCAGAACTCTCCGAGGGTAAAAGAGCGAGCTCTAAGAAACACAAACAATGCAATTGAAGATTTAGCGGGTCTCACAAAGGTTTCACATCTTCTCACACCTTTGTAGCAGTGGCCCTTTGCAATGTTCTTGCACATGACCTGAGATGCTGAACGATGTTCTAGCCTAGGTGCAGCTGATTTCTGGACCACCAAACATTTTTGCCAAGGTGCTTTTGGCTTGAAGCCTGTGTGGTGGAAGCGGCTGACACTCCTAGCAGACAGCTCTGCCACATCTGCACGCCTTGCTGAGCTGAGCTTGCAGCGCTTGGAGTTTCATACCAGTAAGCTGGTGCCAACCAGAAATTCAACGGCAAATGAGCAGCAAAACGTGAAACATGATAACTTGATAACCAATTCCAAAACTTGACGACCTGCACAAGGACTGGAGGATGTATTGACTGCGAAATATTCAGATTCTCAGAGAGAGAGAAAGAGGAAAAAAATTCGCCCAGCTGGAGACCCCAATAGCAAGATACAAACCGGGACAAAAAGAACAATCTGGAAACAGCTGCTGTTTTCAACACATCGACCATCTCTTCCTTGGACACCATCATCACATAACCGGGACACCATCACAAAATGACCAGGGCACCATCAAAACATGACCGAGACACCGTCACAACATGATTGGGACACCATCACAACATAACCGGGACACCATCACAAGGTGACCAGGACACCAGCATGACATGACGGGGACAACATCACAACATGACCGGGACACTATCACAACATGACCGGGACACCGTCACATGACCCGGACACCATCAAAACATAACCGGCACACCGCCAAAACATGAGCAGGACACCATCACAACATGACCGGGACACCATCAAAACATGACCGGGACACCATCACAACACAAGCGAGACACCATCACAACATGACTGGGACACCGTCA
>CAXAMN010024918.1:707837-742106 GCA_963970005.1 Durusdinium trenchii
CCACCACAAGATGACCAGGACACCATCACAACATGACCGGGACACCGCCACATGACCCGGACACCATCAAAACATAACCGGCACACCGCCAAAGCATGACCAGGACACCATCACAACATGACCGGGACACCATCAAAACATGACCGGGACACCATCACAACATGACCGGGACACCATCAAAACAGGACCGGGACACCATCACAACATGACTGGGACACAATCAAAACATGATCGGGACACCATCACAACATGACCGCGCCACCATCACATGATCGGGACACCATCAAAACATGACCGGGACACCGTCACAACACGACCGGGACACCATCAAAACATGCCCGGGACACCATCACAACATGACCGGGACACCATCACAACATGACCGGGACACCTTCAAAACATGACCGGGACACCATCACACGGGACACCATCAAAACAGGACCGGGACACCATCACAACATGATTGGGTCACAATCAAAACATGATCGGGACACCATCAAAACATGACCGGGACACCAGCGTCACATGACCCGGACGCCATCAAAACATGACCGGGACACCATCCGCCCACCAGCTCTGACGGTGACCCGACGGCGCCCGTCCGCCTATTAGTTTTGCAAGACCCCATAGCATGGCTATTGGGGAAAAATCCAGGGACGCGGGACGCCCTATCCCACTTGTGCATCGCATCTTGGACGACACTCAATATCGGCCAGTCTGACCAGCTTGCGGAAAAAAAACGCCCCTACCTCACGTGTCCGCGTAAGCTTTCCAAAACGTTTCATATACAAATCTCAGTCGCCCAAATGGCCTATTTTCTTCCAAAACCCTCCCAACATGCTGGCAACTGCCCTCAGAGATCCTCTGCGTTTACATTCGACATCGGCTGAGACATTCCCCCACTCTCCCAACAAATGCCAAGCTACAGTTCTGGCAGGCCATGTGCGAAGGTACACTGCTCGCCCTTTTGACACATCCATGGATCCTGCATCCAGAACGCGCAAAGCTTTGTCGGACGCAAGGCATCCGGAAACGGTCGCCTCAGCGAAATGACATGGAACATGTACTGGGGCCAGATGACTTAGGCCAAAGTGGCCAGACATGACATACAACTTTGCCAGAGAAAGTGCTAAGTCATGTAGAGTGGAAAATTTTGCCACTTCATTTCACTGGCAGGCGTTCACGACATAGGCCAGTTTGACCCGGTCATCACTTTTTTCTTTTTTTCGTTTCCTCTTCCTGGAAGATTAGAGGTAATGAAAGGGAACATGTCACAGGAACGTCACTATGTCTTTATCCTTTGCAATAGTCGTATGTCATGGACGGTTGTGGACTCTCTTGCTCGATGTATGGGGCCTGATGACTTAGGACTTTTGCCTGTTTCAAAAACCAATGTCCTGGCGTTCTCTTTACTCCAGATTGCCAAGTCGGCAAACAGGAGACTTTTTTAGTGTGATGTCTGCTTACGTAAGAGCGATTGGACGCAGAGTGCTCACAAGTCCTAAGTCATAGAGGTCCTTGGCAACGATTCCACCCTTTTCTCCATTGTAGGTTGCGGAATGGTGCCAAGGATGCCTTGCCAGCAACGTCGGCAGAACAGGAGGAAATTGCTGCTCTCTGCAGGTGAGCCTTCATTTGAGATGTGATTGCTGCTTCAGCGAAGATGATTAGGTATAGACCCTTTTCTCCATTGTGGGTTGCAGGATGGTGCCAAGTATGCCTTGCCAGCAACGTCGGCAGAACAGGAAGAAATCGCTGCTCTCTGCGAGTGGGTGCGTTTTTGGAGATGTGATTTCTGCTTGGGTGAAAGTGATTCTGTGCACAGTGCACACAAGTCCTAAGGCATAGGGGTCCCTCTTGTTCAAGAATTCCACCCCTCAGTGTGGGTTGCAGGACGGTTCCAAGGATGCTTGGCAAGCAAGTTCGGCAGAACAGAAGGAGACTAGCGCTAGTTTTGGTGAGGTTTTTTAGTCTGGCTGCCGTGGCTGGGTTGGACAGATTTCGCCCGCAAAAACAAAAAACTTTAAAAAACTAGATCCCACGTGGGCACCCGGAAGAACAAAGTGGAATGAACGTAAAGCACGAGTTGAAATGAACCGGTTAGTGCGTCTGCAAATATTCCCCTTTCTAACGCAGCGAACAGAGGAGTAACATCGGTGGGTGGAACGAAGTTGCTCTTTCAGTACCTGGCAGGGGGCTAAGACGAAGGAAATCAAAACAAGCTAACGCATGCCATGTCGCGACATGTCACGATGAAACTCACATCACGTCACAGCTTATTACATGCTTTGATTTTCTTTGGCTTTTGTAGTGGGTTAGTATGAATATACTATTTATCTACCGGATTATCAACCATTTAGCTGCTTTAGCTAAGTCATTAGTTAAATAGTTAGCTAAGTGGTGAGCTAAAGCTAAATACTTAGCCGATGAAAATCACGCTGTGGAACAACAAGCTTGCTATGAATGCACTGAAGTGGAACCATCATTACACGCAATGGAAACAGGCCTTTGCCTGCCAAAAAAAATGTACAAGAAGCTGGTAAAGATTTCACAACATTTGACTTTACTTGGCATATGCTGGCAACGCCAGCCCCAAAGAAGCCTGTACTGGCAGCCAATGAGAAGCCTGTAATGGCAAGAAAGCTGCCAACAAGAAGCCTGTATTGCAAGAAAGCCTTGCAACAGCAAAGCACAATTTACCTCCAGGGCAATGGAATCAAAGTTGTGACTCTTTGGTCATTATGCGCATACACACAACTGGACAAAACCTGGCACAAAGGAATTGCTGCAACTTGGCTGGGATTGCTGCGCCACACAGCATATGTATTCCTTGCCAATCTCCAGCAAAGACAACAAAGCCACCAAGCAGAAGCTTTGCCCAGCAAAAGCCACATGCAGTTGAATTTGTCCAGCCCGCCTCCCAGACCCATCATTGCTCAAGAGCACCACATCTCCTTGTGAGCAGGAAGCCCCATGCTGGAGCCAAGCTGTGTGACTTGTAGCGACCACCTTCACATCCACCATTGACCACAAGTGCCCCACTGTGCCAGCCAGCTTGTGGGGCAATTTGTGGTTGTTTTTTAATTGGTGCTCCATAACAGAAAAGTGCTTTCACCAGTCAGGGCATGTAACTCTTTGGCTGCAACTTCTTCCAACGCACTCTGTTCCAGCTTGCTGGTATTGGCAATAGCACTGCCAATTTGTGACCCAAATCGATGCTTTCTTTCCATTGTCCAACATGCCACCATGACCTTGTGGGTTTTGAACGCCTGCCCCAAACGCAACAACCAATGATGCTTCTTGATGACTTTCCAGCCTATGCCAACCCACAAACGCAATGCTTTTTCTGACGCCCTTTGGATAGCTTCGTTCAACTGACATCGACCAAGTTGCTTGGAGCAAGTCCACCAAAAGTGCCAGCACTTGAATGCATTCAGCTTCTTTCACCATGTGCTCTACACACACTTTCTTGATGTAATGCACCAAGATTGGGAGAACAGTGGTTAATTCACTGGCAGCGCACCTGAAGTTGCTGCCTTTTCTGTGTTTTTGCACTCTCTCATCTGTAAACAGCTTTTGCACATTGATGCCACTCTGTTTCCACTGGCCTGGGATGGCCCACAGACCAACATAGTCTCCAAAGTACTTCCAGCGGTCCATTTCTTCCATGAGGTTATATACGCCAATGGATAAAATCCCATTGGAGCACAAACAGTGCGCCCAATCATGTTTGTATTGCCTGCGTGGGTCCAGGACATCCCTCCGAGTCCTGTCTGCCAGCACTGCTTCTGGGGAGAAAGTTGTGCCAGCAGCCTGCGGCCATGTTTTGAATTCTCCAGCAGAACGTGTTGACCATCTGCCTGCCATCCTGTCCCATGAAGCAAAGACCTCTTCAGACTCTGTCAATTGAAGCTGGCAAAAAGATGTCCACCAGGTCACCTCACTGACACCATCATCATCTTCAGAATGGGAAAACACATTTTTGCACAGGCCACAAAACCTTGTGCCAGCATCGCACCGTCCATAAAAAATATTTTAAAAATTGAACTTCGTATTCAAGACTTAATCTTTTAGATTTGAATTCACATCCTGAATTCAATTTTTTAGATGTTAGATTTGAATTTCTGAATTCAAATCTCACATTTTTTGAAATTCGGAATTCAAACTACAAAATTATAACTATAGAATTTGAATTCAGAATCGGAACTCAAATTCCACAAGACCAAATATTGAATATATAGTACTCATTAAAGAACTTTCCCTTACCTTCTTTCTTGCAAAGCCACAAAGCAGCCCTGATCAGGAAGCGGCCCAACAATTTCACATAGTCCTTGTGGAGCAGACCTTTGGGGGTTTTTGCAAAGCTTCCAGGAGAAGTGAAGCCATCTTTTCTTTGGGCATCATGGGCATCAAATTCTCTCTGCTGCCAGCAGACTTCATCTTGCCAATGTCAGATCGGACCAGCAATCTGCTGAAGCCATCCTTCTGCTTTGGGCTACATCGAACCATGGGGAAAGAAGACTCTTTCCCAAAGTCTGTCCTCACTATCGCAGTGAACAGTTCTTCTCCCAGCAGCATTGTCAAGGGTGAATCGGCTTGGCAATCTTGCCCACACTCTTCCAAATTATGTGTTCTGGAATAGGTCATAGCCATTGACATGGCTAGCTCCATCTCTGTCACTTGGCCAGCAATGTAGTTGGAGGAGTTGAAAGCTGCCTGCAAAAAGGCTGGCAACCATGGGGCTGCAGTTTCAACTACAGCAGCCGGGCATTTCCAATTCCAGCCAGTGTTCGAAGCTTTTTCAAAAGCACAATCTTTGTATTCTTGCACGATGTGCTCTGCAGAGAGAACCAAAGGCTTCCTGTTCAGTTCTGCGTCCAGCATTGACAGCTCTCACAAACTGGCTCATATGGCTTGAGCTCAAAGTCAACCATCGTTCTTTACCACTGAGCTGTGCAAGTTTGCGAACAGCCCCTTCTACCAGCAACTGCATGGCTTTGAGCTGGGATTCCCTTGCGCTGCAATCAGAGCTGAGCTCTATGCACCAGCTTTCACTCAACGTTTCACGCGCCCATCCAACCTTCAAAGCTTGGGATCCTCTGCTACGCACATCAGCAGCATTGACCATGCCACCAGAGCGATTGTGTGGATGCACACTGAGCAAGCTGGTGTGGATCTCCGGCTCATATACCAAGCCATGTTTTGTTTTGCCAGCACATGCAGCATTTTCCTGGCCTTGTTTTGTATGCCAAGAGATTTCTCATCTCTCAGGGCTGCCAAGGCTTTCACAGCATTTGGAGTCATGGCTGTGCCAGCACTAATGCTCCTATATGGTCACAAAAAGCTCTTGTGGCTCTTGTTTGTGTGTCTGGTGCTGTGCTTCCTTTGCAGCCAACAGCACCAGCAACATGAAATATCACCACACAAGCCTTCACAAGAGAAGACCAACATGCCTACAATGGCCCCTTGCACAAGACAAAGCAAACCTGCAGTGGCAAAGGTCATCAATCAGAGCACATTTGCTCCAGCACACACCTGTCCCCCAAAACCGAATCATGTTTCAGAAAATCTGCCTGTCTTTTGTCTTTGCACAGCACATGTTGCTTTGTACACCAATGTAGGTACAAAAAATCCACAGCAAGAGATTCTCAATATCTTGCAAGATATCTTAAGTCCCAGACATGTAACATGACTTACGTACTCGTGTTTAAAGACGAAAACCGCGTTTGCGTTCCGCAGATTCTCGGCTTCAGCTCATGGGCGCTCTTGCAAGTGCCAATTGTGCTTGACTTGCCAGCGGCTGTCCGTGGGATCTACCTCGAGCTTTTGGACGAGGCCGAGGGGAGGTCAAAGGACGAGGCCGAGGGGAGGTCAAAGGACGGTGTAGGAAGGGCGACATTCAGCGCACCGGCCTTGCAAGAAAGTCGAGAGGGTCCTGCCACACCTTCTCGAGGACCTGAGGCGAAAGCAAAGAAAGACGAGAAGAGCTAATGCGGTCACCACTCCAAAGAACCCATTGGTCAGGGTTTGCCCCACTAGCTGCTGGCTTTTTGAAAAGTGCTCCATTGCTGCTTGGTTTCTTCAACATGTTGTTCAAGACTTTTGGCTTTGACTTTGGAGCAGCTTTGGTCTTTGGAACAACTTCCGCCTTTCCCTTGCAGCAGCTTTTGGAGATGCTTTGGGCTGGCAAAATGGCAAAAGACTCAGGCGCATCCCCCTTGGCTCTGGGGTGACAGCAGCGGCAGGCCTTTTCAAAGGACTCTTTGCGCCACCAGCACCCAGCAGGTCGACATGTTCATTGCATGGCGGCATTGCTGAAGCAGCACCAGGAGAACTTCGAGCGCTAGGTGTTTGAGGCAAAAAGCTTACAAGCCTTACAAGGATACTAAGTAGAAAACACACCAGCTGGTGACTCAGCCTGTTCCACACGTGAAGAAGTGGAAAACACAGCCTTTTTTGGTCCCACTCCTCTCCATCTCGAGCAACTGGGATCCACCAACATCTCGAGCACCACCTTTGAAGCTTCCAGCACTTCAATGATGTTGTCCTGCTGGTGGAAATGAGCAGGGCAAATCTTGACCATTGTGTCCAGCTTGTGGTAGATGAGGGCCAGCAGAAGGGATATGGTCAGCAAACCAAGCTCCACCCACATGATAATGGAAGCAAAGGCTTTCAGTGTTTTTTGATCCACTTGATATCAGCTCCAAGCCACACAAGTATTTGCAAATGCATTTGCAAAGTACTTGCCAAGTGCGCGCGCCAGTTATTTGCAAACATTTACAGTTATTAGTGCAAAGATATTTCATTCACCACACTGCCTCTCTGATACAGTATGGTTCTCAAATAACTCTCACATCACAGCACCAAAAATTTGTCCACAGTTTTAGTCATTAGACTTTGCTTCCTCAACTCTCCTCACCAAAAGTTTTTGCCCACACTTGGAGGATTAGGTTTAATTCCAAAAGCATCACAAACTAGCGCACAACATTTCAATAATATGCAAAAATAGGAAAATTCTATCAGAAAAGCGTAAAAAATTGAGATGTACTTTGTGCAGTTTGTATGTACTTTATGTATTTTGCAAAACTACATACAAACTGTGTATGGCGATATGTACTTTGTATGTAGTTTTGGAAAACTACATACAAACTACATAGAAAATACATACAAACTACATACACAGTACATACTTTATCCTTCAAGTTTCATTATGACTTTGTTAAAAAGTATTCATTTTTGCACGTTTTTTCATGAAGCCTGTGGGCCCACATCTGGACCAAACCCTCCAAGACATGGTTAAGTTTTGCAACCAACTGCAAGCCAAGCATTGTTGTCAGGCATGATTCATACAATGTTATGGTCCTTTCATATCTCTTTGGTAGCTGTTTGGAATATAGTCGACAAACCTGACAGATATTTGATTTACTTGAGAGTGGTTTGAAACATTTATATTTTTTGAGAGCCATTTGAGACCTATCTAATTACTGAAACTGTTGACAAATTGTTGGTGAGGAAAGTTGAGGAAACAAAATCTAATGACTAAAACTGTTGACAAATTTTTGGTGTGAATATCTAATTAATAAAACTGTTGCCAAAAAATTGCGAGGAGAGCTCAGGAAGCAAAATCTCATTACTAAAACTGTGGACAAAAAACGTTTGGGGAGGAGAGTTGAGGAAACAAAACTTAATGACGAAAACTGTGGCCAAAACTTTTTGGTGTGAATGAAAGTAAGGAAACAAAATCTCGTGAATAAAACTGCGGGCAACAGTTTTTGGTGAGGAGAGTTCAGGGAACAAAATTTCATGACTAAAACTGTGGACAAACAATTTTGGTGAGGAGAGTTGAGGGAACAAAAACTAATGATAAAAACGGTCGCCAAAACTTTTGGGGTGAATGAAAGTAAGGAAACAAAATCTACTGAATAAAACTGTGGGCAACGGTTTTTGGTGGGGAGAGTTCAGGAAACAAAATCTAATTACTAAAACTGTGGACAAAGTTTTATTGTCCACAGCTTTAGTCATTAGATGTTGTTTCCTTTCTCTCGCCCAAAAATTTTGCTCACAGTTTTAGTAATTGAGTTTTGCTTCCTGAACTCTCCTCACCAAAAATCTTTGCCCACAGTTTTATTCACTATATAGATGTTGTTTCCTTATTTTCATTCACCCCAAAAAGTTTGGGCCACAGTTTTAGTCATTAGATTTTGAGGAAATCAACTCTCCTCACCAAAACCGTTGCCCACAGTTTAGTCATTAGCTTTTGTTTCTGTACTTTCCTCCTCCCCCCCAAAAAAAACATATTCCATGTCCTTTTCCTCTCTCTCTTCCTTTTCTTGTTCCTTTTCCTCTTCCTTCTTCGGTTTCCCTTGTCTTTTTTCCCCTTCATCTTTCTTTTTCCGTTTTCTTTTCCTTTTTCTATTTTTAGTTTTTTCTTTTCCTGTTCCTGGTCCTTTTCTTGTCCTTTTCCTCTTCCTTTTCTTGTTCCTTTTCTTTTGTTTGTTCCTTTTCCTTTTTTCATTTGCCCTTTTCCTTTTGTTTGTTTCCTTGTCTTTTCCTTTTCCTCTTCCGGTTCCTTTCCCTCTTCCTTTTCCTCTTCCTTTTCCTTTTCCTGTCCCTCTTCCGCTTCCTTTTCCATGGGCTTCAATTACCCTTTCAGCAAGGTGTTTTCAGCAAGGGGTTGAAATCCTCCTTCATAGGTTTTTTTGTGTGATGTTTTTTTGCAATTGGTTGAAAAAGAGAAAATCTGAAAAAGACTTGGCAAAAGGGAAAGTGAACAAATACCATGGCAAAAGGGAAAGGAAGTGGTTCAAACAGGAACATACAAACATGCTGAAGAAAAGACATTCGAACAAACTAGGGAAACTCAGTTTGATGAGAAGGTGCAAAAGGCATCAGGAAATGCAGCCAACCAAGAAGAGACAGCCTCAACCTTGAAGCCAACTGCTGGAAATGGGATCCTGGCTACGCTTCTGCTGGCTGTTTTCTGAATTGGTTTTGATCATGCACTTGAATATGCTGTTACAAATACATTTACAAATACAATTGAATCAAATTTTAAAAGTGAAATTGGAATTGAAGTAGAATTGACTTAGAATTGTTTAGCCCACAGCTCGGTTACAATTAAACAACAATTGGTATAGAATTCGAATTCAATGAAAATTAACATACAATGACATTGACAGTAGAACTAAATTAGAATTGAATTGAAGACCAGTTAGAATTGAATTAAAATCAACTTACAGATTGAAATTAAAACTAAATTAGAACCCAATTAGACTTAGGTTAGACTCATTGTTAGACTCAGTCTTGTACTTGATTGCGGGTGGGAACACTTTGACAACAGATTGAACTGGAAACACCTTGGCAAAACACGAAGATACGTTTCATTTGAAATATCTTGAAGAGTTTACATGAAAAAGGCATCAATCTTTGTTGATTCTGTACTTGGTTTTGTAATTGATTTTGAAGATGTGGTTGGAAATGTAAACATTGTTGTATGCCCTGCCAATGCTATCCATGGGTGTCCTAGCCGTGAAGCTTATTGGTGTTTCAATCTTTCCTATATTGTTCCACTGCTGTGTGTGTCTTGGAGTTTGCTGCTTTGCTCTTGTGTTTTGGCTCTTGCGCTTTCTTTTAACAGCTGCAGCACATATACATGCATTGTCAAGTGGCATGACAATGCACACTCCTCTGCAAGCGTTCAAGAGAAACCCTCAGGCTTTCATGTTCTGACAAAAATATTGAAATAAATGAAATACATTTACAAATACATTTCGCACAAATTCATGCGCCACATATGTTTTACAAACCCACATCAAAGAGTCAATGTGAAAGAAGAAGTGTCTTGACAGCCCATGTGGTAGACCGTTCTGATGGTGTTTTCGAGAACAACAGCAGAAACTGTGGTGTTGTTTTAAAGAATAACCGCAGAGGTTATTCTTCATAACAACCTCAGTGAGGTTAGAAATAACCTCAGGAAACAAATAACCTCAGAGGCTATTTTTAACCTAGCTGATCTATAGGGTACTATTGTATACTATTGCTATGCTACGACCACTACTACTACTCCTCCTCCTACTGTACTACTACTACTACTACTACTACTACTACTACTACTACTACTCCTGCTACTACTACACTGCTACTACTACTACTACTACTACCACGACGACGACGACGACGACGACGAGGAGGAGGAGGAGGAGGACTACGAGGAGGACTACGAGAACGACAACGACAACGACTACGACGACGACTACTACTACTACTACTACTCTAACTACTACTATTATTATTACTACTGTACTACTACTACTACTACTACTGCTACTACTACTACTACTACTTCTAGTACTTTTACAATAGTACTTTTACAACTACTAGTACTACTACTACTACTACTACTACCACCAGTAAAACTACTACTACTACTACGACTACTACTACTACTACTGCTACTGCCACTACTACTACTACTACCACTACTACTACCACTACCACTACCACTACCTATACCTACCACCACAACAACTACTACTACTTCTTCTACTACTAGTACATGGCCGGCCGGCCGCTATGCGCCTGGGTGGCCGGCCGGCCGCCGGCGAAATAGCAGGCCAGGTTGCCCGCGCTGTCCAGTTTGAGCTCAAGCTCGCAGATTCTACGGAGGATATTCGGCAGGGGACAAAAAAGCACTGATTAGAAAAACAAAAACACGAAACATCACTAAAGCACAAAACAAGCCCAAAAAACACAAAAAAAGGAAAACACGAGAAAGCGCACGAGATTTGGCAGGCCGTTCCTTAAGGTTGTCCCCGCAGAAACGGCGGGTCAAAACCCCGGCGGTCCCGTGGCTCCGGCGATGCCTGAGGCGGTAGCTCCGGGAGAGGGGTTCTTCGACCTTGCGGGTAGGGCGGACAAAGAGTGCCTATGTGACAGAAACATTCATGGTGGCAGTGCAGTGGAACCCAACATCAGGCTGGTGAAAGACTGGGAGTGAATGAATGAATGAATTGAGAGAGCTTTCAAAGAGAGATGATGGGAGTGAATGAGATGAGATGCATGAGATGACAGGGTCTTCAACCTTCAAACTTCAAATAACAATTGAAGATGGCACCTTGTTGAAGTGGTCTGGTTTTAGTTTGAGACTTCTGGTGCTCTTTGTCTTCCCACTTTCTCTTGGAAAGTTTAGTAGTGAGAGCATTTTTGGACTGTTACTGTGGGGGAGCAGGGTCCAATGTATTTTGGGTAGTGTAGCTGCTGTTCCTTTCTTACATCAGTAGAAAACACTATTTTACCTTGGGGTTCCTAATGTCACCGTCAGCACAAACAGCGAACAAGCAAGGAAGGACACAAACAAACATTGCTTTTTGATCGTCCAACTCTGACGGAATAACGAAAAAGCGCACGCTCTTAAAATTCTCTTGAGTTGCACGTTGAAAAGGTTGAGCTCTGCAAAATCAGGGCCGAAGCTGTCGCCTTTGCCATTTGGCACAGCTGCACCAGCGCCTCCCGAACCCTTGTATCCTTTGCCACTGGCCGCACGCTGTCCAGTGAAAAGTGCCAAGCCAGGCTGAATCACAGGCGGCATCGTGGATTCGGCTACCGCAGCAGCTGCCTTTCGGCCAAACAAGCCTGAAAAACTCAGATCTGCAGTGTCTTGACCCTGCAAGCCTAGGGGATGGGGACAGGGCACGCTCGGATTTCAGGCCTGCTGCAGCGAGCTTGTCCAAGTGCATGTTGACGCCACCTGCCATCTCCATCAGACCTAAGGCATGCCAAGACTAAAAGGAAAAGTACTACAGTAGGTACGGGGACCAACTGAGAAGAATCTCCAAACTACAGTGCTTGATTGCCCACAATCTCCCACTCAGGCACCATGAGCAAAAGTGCAGCTGTCACTGCACTGCGAGGGGTGCTGGATCCATATTCTGCACAGCTTGGATGGCCGAAAATCTTTGTCAAAGTTCCTGGGTCCTATAGATGAGCCTCGGCAAAGGACTGCACGATCCCAAGATTGTTGCGCAAGGAATCGGAGTCCAGTTTTATCGTGAATCTAGCCCAAGTCCAAAACAAAAGCCAAGGGGCTGTCGGAAGCAACCTGCCCAGGTGTATCCTTGCATAAATTCATTACATCAACACGACCTCCTGTACAAATGCATCGAGCCAAAAATAAAACAAAACATATTGGCTAGTCCTCTTCAACCTCTGCTTCCTTCGCATAGACATTGGATGTCTCCGGGCCACTACCTTAGTCATAAGGAAGCGAACACGACAGCAGACAAGAATGTATACGGAGTGGGATGTTATGACTCCTTCCTCAATCTGATTCGCATTAATAAAAATATGCAAACAAAATTTCTGCTACGCTCTGCTGCAGCAATCTTAACTCAAACCGCAGAACAGGCAAAGTACAACTTCGAAGCACAGGTGTGAAACCACAAGGGACAAATCCATACCAAGTCATATTGACACCTTGTGTAAGGTGGAGCTCATTACACAACCACCAAGGCAAGCAAATCCCGAATAAAAAACAAAACTAAAAAAAATAAAAGTACTACGGCTGTGCAAATCCCTCCCAGTCAGAATAAACCCGACACACGATGGAAGGAACGCGCGCCGTGAGCCAATGGAATCGACTAGCACGCAACAATCCCAATACAAACGCTCCAAATCCAAAGCCATCCTTGGGAACCAGGAGAAACGCTTCAGATCACAAACAACCCGGCAGGTTTCAACCCGCGCGTGCATTTATGTACTTTTGCCGTGGCCCTTGTCAGAACGCATTTGTGTTTGTGGTTCTTTATGGTTTTCCGTGTCTGTCACATTCCAAAAGTTTCCTGACCGGATGTTAAACAAAATGATCCTTCGTTTTATAAAGCCCGGCTACACAGGAGGTTTGGGCCCGGCGCACTTCTTTTCTTGCCCATGTGTTTCCCCCTGCCGGGCCAGGTATGTGCAATGAATGCAACTGTCCCCTGAACATGCGCACGCGCCAACGTGAGCCTGCCGACATCAAAAAAAAGACGCGACGCACACGGTCCGTTGTGGCAGTGTTCTAAATCTGAAATCCCAACTGTCCATGATAAAATGAAAGAACTGTCCTTGATGACCTCACGCTAAGCGGAGACCAGCTTTGTGACGGAAATCCAGGCTGAGCAAGCGAAGGCATTCAAGCAGAAGTGGCACAGTGGCTTGCGCCTGTTTGATCATGTAGCTCATCAAAGTTCGCAGCTGGAACGAAAGAAGCACACTACACTGGAGGAATGCCACGGATGGATATTCCATTTGCCAAATCTGGACAACTTAAATGCAGTTGGGCACACGATAGATAGATAGATGGATGGATAGATAGATAAATAGATAAAAATAGAGAGATAGGATAGATAGAAAGCTAGATAGATAAATAAATAGATAGGATAGATAGGTAAATAGAAAGGAAAGGAAAAAGGAAAGGAAAAAGGAAAGCAAAAAGGAAAGGAAGGGAAAGGAAAGGAAAGGAAAGGAAAGGATAGGAAAGGAAAGGAAAGAATAGGAAAGGAAAGGATAGGATAGATAGGATAGGAAAGATAGATAGATAGGACAGGATAGGATAGGATAGGATAGGATATAGGCTAGGCTAGGCTAGGATAGGATAGGATAGGGTAGGGTAGGATAGGATAGGATAGGATGATAGATAGATAGATTAGATTAGGTTAGATTAGATAGATAGATAGAAAGAAAGATAGATAGATAGGGCATCACAAAATGCTGTAGCCCCTTTCGCCACTGGTTGCGTGGATGGGCGGCGCTTCATCCAGCCCCCACCAACAAGGGAACGACCAACATCAATGGGAAATGGGAACCCACAACACAAGCACATTTGACAGAACACAAAGTGCAACAGCAAGGGCCATGCAGGAAACCAATTTCTAAGTTTTTGGACCTGTGCAGCTCAATGTATCTTGCTGTCTACATGGCCAAATCAAGCATCCCACATGATCCATAGCGGCGCGCTATATTGCAGAAACTCTGACACTACTCGATAGCGCGTCTCTCATGCTCAGCAAAATTAAGCGTCTCAAAACGAACAATTGCTTCAAAGTGACTCCGATCATCTCCATTTGCTAGCTCCGCAGGGCTGTGCGCAAATATACAGGCATCACCTTTTTGGCAATACCCAATGGAGTCAATATAAGAACCTGAGCAGGTTGAAATGCATCCACTTTCCGGAGGATACTTCAGGGGACCGTGGATACCATGGAACTTCACTTTCTGCGATACCAGCATATACCAGGTGAGTTTTTTGTTCTACTGCAATATATGCTATATGATGCTACATGTATTATTACATGTAACATTTTGCATTTTCTATTTACATGTTTGCTCATTAACTGTTGCAGCTCTGTAGCACATCTTCCGCGACACAAAGCCAGGGCGAGAGCGGACGTGCCCTTTTTCTGGGGGAGCCTGGCTCAGAGAACGCAACCGGTTTGCTTGCCAGTGAGAAACTAAACCGGCAAAAAACATTATCCCGGCAAGAGACCCCAAACGATGTAGAGTTAGACGGACTCGAGACGAAAGTTCGGATAGGAGGGGAGCCGGAAGTAGAGAGAGAGTAGTAGGTGGAGGCGAAGCACCCGCGAGCACAAGGGAGTAGGAAGTGGAAGCTAATGTCCGAAGCAGAAAAGTATACGGCAGCACAAATCTGAGAGCACAGTCACCAAAGCACGCATCAAGTGCGTGAATGAGTGAGTGAGTGAGTGAGTGAGTGAGTGGAGTGAGTGAGTGAGTGAGTGAGTGAGTGAGAGTGAGTATGAGTCCGTCTCTCGATCTCTCAGTCTAGAAACCAACGCTTGCAAAAAGTACCTGGGTGTAACCACGCCAGGTGCACCGGATAAAAGAATAGCTGGGTGTAACCACGCCAGGTCACTCTAGAAACAAGAGTCTGAAGAAGACAAAGGTCTAGATGTCGGGAAAGCGGCTTAGAGAGCACACATATGAGAGCAAGCTAGACTTTCAGAGGTCTGCAGAGGTCTACAGAGCACACATCTGAGAACACAGTTACCAGAGCACGCATCAAGTGAGCGCGTGAGTGAGTGAATGTGAGTGAGGGCGTGAGAGTGAGTGTGAGCGTGAGTGAGAGCGTGAGCGTGACTGAGAGTGAGAACGCATGTCAATGAGACTGAGTGTGGGCCTTATGAATGCGAATGAGAGAGTGAGTGTGAGCATGAGTGCGAGTGAGAATGCATGTGAACGAGAGTGACTGTGGGCGTTGTGAATGTAAGAAGACAGAGGTCTAGATGTCGGGAGGCGCTGTGCCTGCCACGAAATCTGCAGCGAGGTTCACAAAGCACTGTACCTGCTGCACTTCGAAGTTCACAAAGTGCTGCGTCTGCCAAAATCTGCACTTCGAGGTTCACAAAGCGCTGTGACTGCCACGAAATCTGCACTTCGAGGTTCACAAAGCGCTATGCCTGCCACGAAATCTACACTTCGAGGTTCGCAAAAAGTGCTGCGCCTGCCACGAAACCTGCGCTTCGAGGTTCACAAAGTGACGAAATCTGCACTTCGAGGTTCACAAAATGCTATGCCTGCTTAGATGGGCCTGGTGTTTACTAAGTAGTTATAAAACATATAGAAGTTAGTAAGTGGTTTATACTTGAGATATATCTGACATGTATGTCAGGTATAAGTCAGGTATAACCTCTGCAAGTCCTATAAGTGGTTAGCCTTTTCCTAATAGGTTAGCTAAACGAATAGCTAACTCAGCTAAGTCTTAGCCTTTTTCAGAGGAGGTTACTAACTAGTTAGCAGTTGTCTTGATGATAATTGTTATGTGGTTACTAACCACTTAGCAACCCAGATAACCAAACAGCTAACCACTTAGGTAGCCTAGTTAGCTAAGTGGTTAGCTAAGTGGTTAGCCCAGTTGGCTAAGTGGTTAGCTAAGTGATTATCTCTATGCTGGACATTGAAATCTTCAATTTTTGACATGTAAAAATTGATATTCAAGAGTACGGTTGGGCATTGCAATCTGAAGATTGCTTGGCTCTATTTGGAATTGGCTTGACAGCTCGGAATTGGCTGTAGCCATCTGTTGGCTGTTTAGCATAGCCTTGTGTTGGCTTCCTTGTTGGCTGTGGCCATTGAATTGGCTGTAGCCATTGCGTCGGCTGTAGCCATTGAATTGGCTGTAGCCATTGAATTGGCTGTAGCTATTGAATTGGCTGTAGCCCTTGAATTGGCTGTAGCCTTTGAAATGGCTGTAGCCTATTTGTGGCTGTGAAGCCCAAAAGTTTGGCTGCCGTTGGCTGTAGCAACAAGTTTGCTTTCCACCACATTTTGGCAGTAGCCTCAAATTGGCTAGAACCCTTGCAAGCCAGGAGTCACTTGCATTCCCAATCCTTGAAGCAAAAACTTCAATGTGTTGTTCATTGCAGCTTGCGCTCCCAAGGTGAACTAGCTTGCCCTGTTTCACACATGCAGACTGTGAGGGCTGATGCATGGAAAGGTCGCCTTGAGGGCAGTGGCTGGTGCACAGTTTGGAGAGGAGGTGGGCTCCAGCTGTGGTGGTGCTCATGGTGGAGCAGTGGCTGGAAAGGTTGGAGGACCCAGCTTTATCAACACTGCTTGTTGTGTGTGTTTTCCTTGGCTCCAGCTTGGGTCTTCTCTCACACTTAACACACCTTGCACGAGCCCTGAGGAGATGGCAGCAGAGTGGACCTTCATGAATGAAGGTGAGAGGGCATACCACTTGACCCTCATAAAGAGGGACCATGGTGTCTCACAATGACCACAGAAGCTTGCAGGCCCCACTGGATGAAAACATGTGCTGGCTGTTTGCCTAGTCTATTTTGAAGCCATGAGCACTGGCTGAACATGAGCACTGGCTGCATGCTTTGTAAAAGCATTTCATTCATTGCAGCTTTGCGCTCAAAGTTTCCTTGATGAGCCTTTGCAATGGCTGGCTTGGTGCCTCCAAACATAGAAGTGGAAATTGATTCAGTTTTGGCTGATGGTGACCTTGGCATTTTGGCAAAATTGAAACTCATAGAAAAAAGGCTGTTGGACAGCAATGTTGCATTCAAAGCCACCTTGCATTGCAACACCTTGGCTGTTCACCCAATGAACAGGGGTGGCTCAGGGTGCCATGCGTTCAATATGCATGAGAAGGGCGCCAAAATCATCAAGTGTGGTGCATCCATGGAGCACTTGACTTCCTGTGTGTGCTTTGGGTTCTCACCAAGTCAAGACAAGAGAGGGCAGCAAATAGCATTCAACCAGAAGCTTGTTGAAGCTTCCAATGGTTTGATGGCACCCCTGAGCCATAGTGAAAGGGCAATGTCTGTCAGTGGCACCCACACTAGCCAGTTCATGAAAGCCTTAGTTGCTGGCTGCAAGACACCACAAAAGGAATTGCACGACCCAAATGGCAACCTTTGCTTGGAGCAGCTTGCCTCCAAGGATGAAGTTCTGAAGTTGATGGCTACCCAAGGATGGGAATGGACAGTTGTGCCATGGCATGTAGAAGCCAAATGGCCTAGCTTGCCCACATTGGCAGCAGGTGCTTTGAATTCTGTGAATTCAATTTTTGAAGCCCAAGGTGAGCTGGAGCTGGCTCTCACAATAGCTGCAAGTGCTACAGGAGAACATGTTGACTTTGATGCTTTGTCAAAGGCATCTTGCACTTCAAGCTACATTGCTCCATACTGCCATGTCATTGGCAAGTTCGTTCAAAAGCATGGTGGTGGCAAAGACAAAAGCTACCCTCTGGTGAGCTTTGTGAATGATTTCCAGAAGCATTTTGGGAGCTCCTGCATGGTTGGCAAGGACTTCTTTGTCCACTTGGTTGGTATTGAGTTTGTGCCAACAAACATGACCACTTTCTTGAAGGTCGCACTCCTGGCAACTCAGATCACCTGCCCAGAGTCAAAAAGGGTGGATGGATTCAGCAGGATGCTGGTCAAGGGGGACTTGGATAGGCTGAAGGCAAAAAAGTGCAGGGGCCAGGTCTTGGAAGCAGAGGAGCTTCTCACCAAGAAGTGGACTGATGTGAATGCTGCTGATTTGAACACCATCAACAAATGCAAGGCATTTGGTAGGTGTTGCCTCAGGGTTGCGCTGCATTTGCTGCAGAAAGAGCAAATTGGCAGGGAATGCAAGGAATATGCCAATTTGGAAGCCATTGGAGAGTGCAGGTGGGATGCTGTGCCTGGCTCCAGCTGTGAGCGCCAACCAAGAGCCACAGCCACAGCCACAGAGTGCAGTCAGCTTGGATCAGTCACACACCCCTATGTTCAATGTGGGGTTGCAGATAGAGCTGGCCACAAGGAAGACTTATTGCCACAAGGACTATCCAAACACACTGTTTGATCTACTGAAGGTTGAAAGTGAAAGTGCATCTTTGTGCAGCCATGACCTTTTCACTGGGGAGGCCACAACTTTGACAGTGGGCGCAGAGGAGTTCCTGGAAAAAGGAAGGCTTGTGAAACAGAAGAAGCCTTACCTCTTGCAGCCTGAGTTGCTTGCTACTCTGTTCCCTTCATCTATTCGCCAGCTTGAACTCTTGAAATGTGTGATTTACCAAGAGTTGATGGCAGCATGTGATGAGCATGACACAGATGAAAATTGTGTCTCCATTATGGTCAAGCCTGGACAAGGCTTGAAATTGATAGCCAACAAGCAGTTCAAAAAGAATGAGTTGATGCTCCTACCCATGACAGACCATGTCAGCAGCATTTTGTTTGAAGGACCAAAGGTGAAAGGCTGGGGTTGGGCTTCCAGGGCCGATGCACCCCACATCTACATCATGCCACCAAAGCTTGGCAAAGAGATTGAGAAAGGGCCAATAGTCCCATTTTTTCTTGTGAAAGAGACACCTGATGGTGGCCAAATGTCATATTGCCATGTGGACATTGGCAAAATGAAGGTCAAGGTGATGAAGAACACCCAGCCAATTGAGAAACACAGTGAGATTTGCTTGATCAAGGTGAATGATGCCAAAAGACACCATGCCAGCCAAGAAGAGAAAAACCTCATAAACTCTGGCCTACCTGGCCTCCTGCTTCTGATGACTGTGCAAACTGATTGTAAAAAGCTGCCAGCACTTGCCTGTCCACCTACAGCTTTTGAGCAGTTTGACAAAATAGAGGTGTATGTTTCCTGCCGCTTTTTGTTCTGAACTTTCATTGTGCCCATATAGCTGCCATTAGAAACCTTGTCCCCTCATGGCAGCGCTTGTGAAGAAGCACTACACTTTTTGCTTCCAGGGGGAGAAGTGGGATGTGCCTGAAGCCTTTGGACCCTTCAAATCTGAGCATCCTCTTCTCCTATTTGAGCAAGAGTGAAATGCAACATGTATCTTCAAGGGCTTACTCCAAGCATGGCAAATATGTTGGTCTTGCTGCCCAAAGGAAGTCCAAGAAGGACAGCACAGATCAACCAGACTCTGAATAGACCAAAGTGCAGGCTAGTTGCCAAACAAACACTGCACTTCCAAGGGCATTCCTGTTCACTGCTCATTTGTAGCTAGTGTAGCCAACATTGGCTTTGTTATGAAGCCTGGTGAGTTGGCTGTTTCCTAAAGCAACTGCTAGTGCAACAAGAACTTGCTTCTCATTTGCAAAGCAGCTCATGAAATCATATTTGCTTTACTTTGATCAGCTCAAGCTGTTGTGAGCTGCTAGACAGCCTGATGGTGAGCTGCTAGACAGCAACTGCTTTACAGGAAGCACTTAAACAGACAACAAACAAAACCAGAAAAGACATTTGAAGTAACTTGCCCACCCCCTGACCATGGCTGAAGCACCCATGGAGCCTGCAGCTAAAAGGCAAAGGACTGCTGACACTCCTGCTCCTGAAAGGATGACTGATGGTGAGCTGCTAGACAGCCTGAACAAGTCCCTTCGTGAAAGTCTTGAGCAAGATGCTATGGCTGGTGCACCACCTTGGAAGAGTAGACGGGGCCACTTCGTGGGCCAACCTGTGCATCCAAGGCCACAAATGGCTGGCCCAGGAATTCCTTGCTTAGATCCAGGTCTGCAAGCTCAGCAAATGCTTGGCGGCGCGCAGCCAAATCTAGTAAGGCCCCATGTGCAAGGCTGTGGTACAATTCCACAGGCATTTGCTCCTGGCACAATGACCATGCAGAATCCTTTTATGTCACCTGGCCTACAGCAATCAGCAATGGCTATGAGCCCTGGCATGGTCAGGCCATGCATTCCCATTGTTGGGCCTGCGCACCCTTTGCTAGGCATGGGTGGTATGATGCCAGTACCTCCAGTGGTTAGTGCTACAGAAGGTCTACCAAGTGGAAGTGGACTAGCAGGGAAGAATGACCATGATTGGAATTGGCCAAAGGACCAGATTGGAAAGATCATGGCGACTATGAGTGGAAAAGTTCTGATTGGCAGGGTTGGAACTACAAGGGTTGGGATTCCACAAGATCTACCTGGTACAAGTCTTGGAAAGATGAAAAGGACACGGACTACTCAAGCTCTACATGGGATAAGTACTGAGATGATGGTGATGCTCCTGAAGATGACAAGGTGGACAACAAAAACTTATGGCCAGATCAAAACCCCAAAGGTTGGCAAATGAAGGCCTGCTATTTGATTGCAGCTTACAAGAACAAGGATTGGGACAAATGTGATCAACTGATCACAAGGTTACTTGGCAATAATCAATAATTTTGATTTGTTCAATGCAGTTCATGGCGCAAGAAAGCTCTTGTGATTTTGTGACTTCAGGTATATGAGCAACTATCAGATGGCTGAGCTGGCCACAAAACACCAACAAGGAGAATAATAGAAAACACATACATTTGGTTTACCTTTTCCTTTTCAATAAGTGAATTTAAAATTTTATTCGGCTGCATCAGTTACACTTGACTTGATGTGTGACGAGTCGGACTCAGCTCGCTTCTTTTTCGCATGAGCTTCAAAAGTCTTGTTCAAAAGTGCTTTGGTTAATGTGACCCTGTCACAGCAGCCCACGCTGCGCGCACCCCTGGTGCATACCTCTGCCAGGTATTCGTTCCCTACCTGTACCTGGTAGACTCCTTAAAATAGTCAAGAGGATACTGAATGTCAGTCCTATGACTATATTGGAGTAGGATGAAACAGAAACAACGCAGTAACCCAAGAGTCGACACTCGTTTACTGCAATCACAGTGACCTACAATTGCTCCGCAATGTCACTGGAGAAATGGTATCTGGACTCATGACCAGAGTATTTTGCCTGGCCGACTGCTGCAAAGGGGGGTGTGGCTTTTCCGCCGACAGCAGCCACTAAAGTAGTCAAATCGGTAACGAAAAGATAAACTGGACACCATGGTAACCCGCAGACAGCACCAGTCCAGTAGCTCATTGCCAGAGCATTTGGCCAGGCCGACAGCTGCAATTCATCTGGCTTGTGGCAGACTGCGCCAGGACGACGATAAATCACATCAGACAGAAACATAGGAACCGCATCCGTGGTACTCAGCTGGCAGCGACCACGCGGTGTCACGGGACTTCAAACGCGGAACTGAAAAATATGCTAAAGATTGGTCATTGGGATCAGCTGGAGATCGTAACGTCGAAGTGAATCAAACTGTCAATTCCTGCAAGCTGATGCTACAACGAGGCCCCTCCGTGGACGACATCACACAGGCCAGCAAATCACTTGGATGCACCGCAACCATGGGAACTCAGGCCGACAGCTGCCACGAGCACCTGTAACCACTCGTACCGAGCACAGGGTGTGGTGGGTGGGACAAAAAAGAATCCTGCGAATCAGCGACTCTGATTCACACGGAGCGACACTCCTTTTTGGCTTGAGCCTCAAGCTGAAAGGAGTGAGTGAACTGAATGACATCAAATAATTCCTCATCACCGACCCTGCCTACCTTGAATGAATGAATATATTCGGCTGCATCAGTTACACTTGACTTGATGTGTGACGAGTCGGCCTCAGCCCGCTTCTTTTTCGCATGAGCTTCAAAAGTCTTGTTCAAAAGTGCTTTGGTTAATGTGACCCTGTCACAGCAGCCCACGCTGCGCGCACCCCTGGTGCATACCTCTGCCAGGTATTCGTTCCCAATGCATTCTACATTCCCAAAGCACTCAGAAGAACTGGAAGACACGATTTATAATGACGTATGGTAGGCGGAGTAGGAGGTGAGGTACTGGAACGCGATGTACACAGAATCCATGAGCCTGATACCATTTATCGTGAATCCCTGCTAATACCATCGGACCAATTGTCTGCGGACTGGACCCATTCGAAATAGCACCCACTGCGCAGTGAATAGAGAAGAGCATGGATACATCCTGCCATAGTGTCCAGCTCCGGGTTATCACTCCTGCCCTTGACCAGGGCCATCAGCGCTGCAATGTTGTCCACAAACCAGAGCCCCTGACAGGAGCGGGCCTGGCTGGCCACGAAGATGAAGCCGACATAAACTGTAAGAAGCTCCAACTGGGCAATTTTGGTAGGGTGCTCGGACCAGAGGTTGAAGAGCTCCGCCGTAATGTCAACAACATAGGCATCTCGTTCACCTTGGGGTCCAACAAATAACAGGCCCGCTGAGCCTTGCCGAGGCTCGTCTTGGGCCGCATCGGATGCCGCGACGTAGCATTGCCGGCTACCGGGTTGAAGTGGTAGTTCTCGCTCAGGACGCAAAGCGAGGAGGGATTTGATGGTCACGAAAGAACGTGAGAGTTCCTCAGTCAGCACAGTGTCACGAGAATACTGACGCTCCTTCAGGGGACTCAATCCCGATCTCCCCAACTTCCCAAAACACCCCGTGTTGAGGAAGCCCAGGCAACCGAACAGCTTGGCAGCAAGGCCTGGCGGGAGTCGGTTTGTCTGGATGGCTTCGTCCATGAGGTCCGTGACCTTAGTGATCAGACGATCTCTCGGCCAAAATCTGACAGGCTGCCCCTATTGACAAGTGCTAACATCATGTACCAGCCCCAGAAAGTCAGATTGACTTTGCGTGATCTGATGCTTCTCCGGTTGGAATGGTGAGCCAAGTTCGGTAGCCAGCGAAGTAATGAACTGTTGGGCTGAACCCTTCAAGCTGCCCAGGTCCTGGACGGTGAGGTCATCGAAGTACATACTGGCCAAACAATATCCCATGTGGCGACAAAGGGCCTGAAAGAACCGAGGAAACCGGTTGAAAGAGCAAACAGCGTTGGGCAGGCCAAACAGTGAACCATAATAACGTCGGAAACGAGGCTCCCCGGCATGATGGTCGTAGTAGGCAACGATGGCAAGGTCGGAGTGCTCTGGGATCATGGGGACATGCCGGTATGCATTGGGTAGCTCTTCACCCCCTGAACAAATGCCTTCTGCAAGCAATGCATCTGCATTGGGAAGAGGGCTGACAGCCCGCCAGAGAAGTTGCACACGCAAGCCCGGTTGAATGCTAGTGCATAGGTCCAGTTTATTGGCATCGTGACTAAGTTCACTTTGTCCCCCGTCAGCAGCGTCATCAATGACTCTGAGCTTCCCGCTGGGTTGCTGAATGCAAAACCTCCGAATAAGGCGAAAGTGACGTACTTGGCGGCAAAGTTAGGACCAAGACATGGCGGGCCCACAGAAACCTAGTGCTTCGTCGTCTGACCCAGCCCGAACAATAGCCTCGTCGTGCTCGCACAACTGCACGACTGCAAGGTGCGGATGAGGCGTTCTGCATGCCTCCTGCCACGCCCCGTGCATCACCTCCGACGATGTGATATAGCTAGCTGGCTGGGCTTTGTAGACTGGCACATGTGGGGAGAAACCCACTGCCGGAAAACCGAAGATCAGGCACTCCATGAAGGTGGGGTCAGGCCACCCGATGAACATCATCAACAAGCCAATCAGCGCAATGTGGCGGCCTCGAGTGACTCGTGCAGGACCAGGCGGTTGAAACTGGCGTAGCCACTCAGTGATAGGCCATGTGCGCCGGGCCAGCTCGTGAATCCAGCGCGTCATATGCTGCCTACTTGTTCGTAATGATGCACCCAACTGTCGATACTGGTCAGCTGCAAAGAGTAAATCATCATCACAACAACACCCATCGATTCAAAAGGGGTAGGCTGGGATTTGAGGTCGATGGCCAACTCGAAGTGTCGTTCATCGCCCATGCCAAAGGGAATCAGTGGCGGCATGGCTTTCGCCGCAGCCGCGGCCCCTGCCTGCTGAAGACCGTGGAGCGAGATGGCGGCCCGCTCAATGGGTCCCACCAGAGATGGGCCAAATGCCTGGCCCAGGGCACCGATCACTGTCTCCTGTGAAAACCTGATGGGTACCGCCCGGACTGGGCGCAGGCCCGCAGCCAACAGGGCCACCTTGCGCACACCCTGCTGGCGGCGCCGTCGTGGAAGTGTAGGCCTCGAGGTTGTAGTAGACCAGATAAGTGGACGAAGAATATCACCATGGCATAGCTGGTTGTGAGGGCAATCACAAATCAACGTGCACCCGTGCAGTGAAGGCAGTGCATCAAGGAGGTGCGCTTGGTCATGGATCCATCGTGCAAACTGAAGGACACTCTCAGAGGATGTACGGCCCTCCACGGCTCGGAAGGGGTTCTGCCATTGCGAAAGGGGCCACCGATGGGAGAAGTGGCCAGGGCCGATGTAGATCTCATTCTCCTGGAGGTGCTTCCGTGTCTGCAGAACTTCACTAGCCACCAACCGTGCTGGGAGTCCACACCCGGAGGGGACAAGCCCAAGTGGAAACCCATGACGTCCATCAAATCCTGACGGAGTTCCGACGGCTCGAACTGCAACAACGGCCGGTGATCGCCTGACAGCGAGATGGGTGGCAGCCTGGGTACCTGAGTCACGTGGTATCCTCGGGAAGCGGCCCATGCAGTGCAAGCCACCGCAAGTGTGAACACCAGACTGGGGGTGTACTCCGCTTCGGCAAAGGTAGCAAACCCGCCCTCGACTGGGGAGGACCACTCCCGAGGGTCATGTATATGTCCGCAACGTACAGCTGGTAGGGCAGCAAGCTCAGGAATGTTGCGACGAAACCGCTGAGACTTCTTGCGAGCTCCCCCGAAAACACATGCATCGTAATCCAAATCATGCCATGTACTCTGTTGGGTGACATGGAGTTCAATAGGATCCCACCAATGCAAAGAACGCAGGGGATTCTCTCGTAAACCACCCAAGCCATGTTGGGCTACCCATGTATGGAGTGCTAGCAAGTAGTCGCTGGAATAGTTGTCTGCATCCACCCGTTGCTGACTGCGTTCAGGGATCCCCGGAAGACCCCGAGGCGAGTCCTCGCTACGCAGCGGTGGGGGACCAGGCTGCTTCTCCCGTGCCCGCGATTTGGTAGCACAGCTCATTGCTCCAGCGATCAACACCACCTGAGGGAGGACTGCGTGAATGGCGCGACGAACCGATGGCCGAGACACGTCCAAGTCCTTGTCGATCTCAATGTCGATAGGCGTGACCGCTTCCCATTGGCACCAAAGGAAGGCCTTAGCAAGCGGGGCCTTCAAGCCGCTGAACACATCAAGAAAGACTGGCTTGCGGGCTGTATCATTCACTGGCTCAACAAGGGAGAGCTCTTCCATGAACCGTTGGTAGTCAACATACACAGACATGTCATGGAACTGGCCTCGCTCCCCCCCGATGGAAGAGCGGCCGTCATTTCAAGCCTTGCTCGGGCAACGGGCAGGCGCATGCTGCCATGATCCACAAACACGCCCCGACTTCAGAAGGACTCCACAGCGATGCACACCCTTAGGGCATTCATTGCGCTTGTTCTTGCAGCGGCCACGTTGGAAATCTTGGCATAGGGCTGTACCATCTCGAAGGCTGTGGACCACAGAACCAGACCGTCCGGCAAAGTCCGGCTGCTGCGACCCCGCCGCAGAAGATGGTGCGGGGGCGCCCCCCCCGCCACCCACCACTGGCCCCGGCAGAGCTCCCGCAATCCAGAGCGCGTCACGCTCGCGGTGCACTGCGTGGATCACCGATCCCAAGGACGTGCCGACTGCAGTCCGGGCAGACCACTGCCCCCGCTCCTCAACGTCCAAGTGCTGCAGCACGCTGAGGCGCTTCGAATCAGCTGTACGGTAGACCAGGTCCTGGCACCGGGCGTAATAGCGAAACAGGGTATCATAGGGCACCTGCACATAATCCAAGCTGCTTGAAGACAAGGATTCCGGAGCCGTTGGAGGAGGGTCACGGGGCCGACAGCCCACAATAGCCAAAGCCAACAGGTAGGTCTCGAGCTTCATGAGGTAAGCCAGCCAGGTCTTGGACATATCCTCCTCGGTGTCGTCCTCCTGTAAGTATAGGCCATCACCCACCTTGCGACGCTTCTGGCTATGCGTCCGCTGAAACGTCAAAGACCGGACCGTCCACAGGTCCATGACTTCCAACTGCCCCCGGCAAAGTTGGTGGCTCAACTTGCTCAACAAGCGGTCTGATGGGAACTGGCGAGGCTCGGGACGAATGTGGTAGCGCTTGTAGAAGGCCTCTTTCAATGAGTCGAGCTCAGATGTGGGCAACAGAGTCTCATCCTCAGTAGAAGCGGGCGGCAGACTGGCAGCTGCATGCTCGGCATCCAACATGGCCTTGCAGGAGTTCCAGGCAAAGCGGAGGCGAGCAGCTTGCAATCGAGCTGGGATGTCATCCAAGGATGGCGTAAGGCTATCCACAAAGAGCTTCTTGACTTCCTCATCAGTCCGCGGGTAGTGGCGGAACTCTGCCAAGGTACGGATGCCCAACTCAATGATCTTGTCTTTGATGCGGTTGTCAAAGTTGAACTGGGCAGCCAAGGCTGTGAAGGTATCTTCAGGCGTGGCCAACTGCTTGGGAGGTGCGGACGACATGTCAGCCAAGCGAAGGATCGTCGAAATCGAATTGAACACTTGAAACTTGAAGACAGCTGCAACACACTAATAAATTGGACAGCAAACATGAGACCAACCGCATAAAATGAATACATCAACAGCGTCGAACCTTTTGTCGACCAACCCCCAGGGTACGTTACTCTAACTGCGGCGCCAACTCATTGAGCTCCAAGCCCAGGCAGCGCAAAGCATCCCAGTGCAGGGCATCAGCAAGCGGTGTCACCTCATCATGGACCATCACCAGGGCCGAACGTAGGCGATGGCGCTCAGCTGGGGGCAACGTAGTATTCATAAGCTTGATCTCGTCACAAAAGGCCCGCGCAACAGATACATAAGGGGGAACAGACCCAGGCCTGACTGGCCGTGCCCCCAACAGTGGATGAAGTTCCGGCTCAGGCTGGGCGAATTCCCTGGGAATGTCTTGAATCTCATCCCACCACTCAATCCAGCTAGTACAGAGGCTCTGCATAGCACGAATCTGGACCAGAACCACCCCCAGATAGGGGGAATCAACAGGGGGCAGGGACTCCAGGGCTAGACGAGCCTGCTGTCCCAAGTCCCTCAACTCAACTGCTTTGCCCCGCCGCGCGTCTCCATCCAAAGGCGCCATGGCAACAGCCGCCAACTGGATAGCCTGGGGTCGGTCCATGCTGAACGAACGAACTTGAATGAACGAAGCTGCAACTGTGAGTGACGGTCAAAACGGAATTGGCGCACATCCGGTCACACTTGCCCCCAGGACATGACAATGCGCCTTTTGACACAAATTCACTAGACGTACAGCCTAGGCCAGTGCACGTCGGTCCGGACCGGGAAGCGCAGCCTGGCATGACTTGCAAATCTGGCGATCATACCCCAAGGCCTCGTGCACACACGTAGCAAGGTGGGTATCGCCACGGAATCCTGGAGACGCCTGCCTCCACCGGCACCACGGTGCGCCTTCGCGCTCAACGTGCCACAATGCCCCTGCCTTTGTCGAACATATAAAAACGACAGGGTACCTTGGGAGCTGGGGCAGGTTCCCCCCGCAGCTCGACCGGGCCCAATTAAACAATGCATCGCCGCCGCGTCTTTTCAAGACTCCTTGGCGATCGATAGCCCGCAGCCCTTCCAGTCTCGTGTACTCCTGGTCGAAGTCGGTGCGCTTGATCCAAGCGAGGAGGATGGCCATAAGGATTGGCGCCCTGTGCACTCCGGCCTGACAGTGGACCAGAACGTTAGACCCGGCAGAAAGGGTAGTGAAGCCCGCTTGTTTGATCTCTTGCAAGGCCTGATCACGTCTCGCGCCCTGGTACGACACAGGGTCCCGTTGTGCCACGCCGCCAGGACACTCAGCGGCGGTTTTCTCCATAGCCGAGGCATGCAATGAACCCAATATCATTGCCACGCACCCACCGAGGGTCTTTCGGCAGACCAGCAAGGTAGAGCGACCCGTATCTGGTCGTCCGCTATGTCCAGGTTGGTGCCATCGTTCACGAGCGGCGATATCGAACATTGCATCGGAGACCTCGTTGAGCGGCGCCGCGGGCGGCGGAGGTCGAGCCTTGGCAGCCGGTGGCTGCGGCTTCTTCTTGACAGCCACCGCCGGAGTCCCCGGGGGTGGGTGGATCCATCGTGGCCTGACTGGCCGGTACAGGCAGTACCACAGGAGCAGGAGGCACCTGCTCAGGCGCAGTCGGCGCCGCCTTCTTCTAAGGGAGGCGTCGCCTCTGCAGGGGAGGCTCGTCCTGCTGGGGCGCCAGGCGCGGAGACGCCGTAGGCTTCGGCTGCGATGGAGAGGAAGAAGATCCCGTCGAGGCTGTAGCAGCTGCCCGCTTGCGCAGAGCCCGAATAATCTTCTGTCCAGCTGTACGGATAACCGCCAAGGATGCCGGCAACAACGACTTCACCATAGGCATTCCAGGTATGTCATCAGATGAAACGCGAACGACCCTGGGGTTCTCGGACAGCAATTCGTCCGCGGCGATCATAGCTTCGGACCATCGCTCCACAGCGGATGTAGTCTTGATTTCTTCCCAAAGAAGCTCGGGTGCACTGGCCAAGAACAAAGCAGCAGCAAGCCTGAGTTGATGGCCTTGCTTTTGTTTTCGAGCATCATACCGCAATGGAGTCTGCGCTGTAGAACTACCGCTCGCAGCGTCCGTCCATTGGCCAATAGCAAGGCGCTCGGTATCTGTGAGCCGCACAATCCCTGCTAAGGTGGGCACCACCCGCCTGAAGCTGTACGAGCTGAGGTTCTGCACATCCAAGACGCCATCGAAATAGGGTCGCACCACTCGAAGGAATTGCCCAATTGACACGGGGACACCGGTGTCAGAGTCGAAGGCCAAGAAAGTGCCAACGACGATACCCCTCGCCGTGTCTTGGACGGACCTTGTCCAACTGGCGGTTCCAAATGGCATAAAGGTCGAGGCTGGCCAAATGCCGAGGGATCGACCAGGTGAACCCATCCCGGGTCCCGGTCTTGCCTTTGAAGCACCAGAAGATAATGATGGCAGAGTTGGCACCAATAAGGTAACTTCGTTGCACATGGCAAAACCGAATAAGTCCAAACACCATGGCCGCAGCAGCCGGCTCAAGCGGGGCGGCCTGGGACTGCCCCTGTCCCAGCCGAGTGCTCCGGACGGGGGCCGGCTTGGAAGCTTCACTCAAATCCAGTGGTACACGAAGGTTTCGAATCATCCAGCCCAGGGATGTAAACACACGCGTAGGCCCATGGTGCTCCCTGACGAAGGTGGCCAATGCATGGGGGTCATGAAACTTCAAACCCAAATGGTCCATACTTCAAGAACCCTAAAGTTTACGCTTCTTACTCTGTTCCAACATGACACTTGCGGTCTACAGCGGATCGGATTAACACGTCCATTTTGCGTGGCAGGTACAGCACGGTCAGATTTCCACACCCGTTTAAATTTATAATATTTATAAGGCTTTCAGGTGTGGAAATCTGACCGCAACTGAGGTGTCGACATGTTGCACGTAGGATTCTAAGGGGAAAGGGTTTGTGATGTTTTAGAAGTCAAGAAGCGCAACTTTTGGCACCCCAGTGTATAGCGCACCAAGTCCTTCCAGGTATGGACCACGCGCTTGATGGTAGCTGCCTCGGTGCGGGCACATAGCTTCTCCAAGCGGGAGGCCCAATTGGCCATGTATTCATCTCGTCGACCAGGTGGTGGAGGCATCAACGTTACCATAATGCCCAACAGATCACGAATAAACAGAGCGGCGACTCCGCCCTTCGCATCAGCCGGCTGGGCTGGCTTCTTCTTGGGCTTGACAGGCCCAGCAAATGAAGACGGCTTTGGACGGGCCACCGAAGATGAAGGCAGCGAAGGAGCCGGAGCACTGGATGGTTGTGGCGGGCGAGACTGGCGAACGGTCTCTCTCGCAAAAAGGTGCCGAACCGGGGCTGCCATCCCCGGTTCGCCCTCACGGCGGGCGAGATCCCACCCATCGGCCACTGCGCGACCGGCTTCACGAAGTGCTTCCTCGTAGGAGGTAAACCAAAAAGCCAAGTCGCTTGCACTCTGAATCCCCATCCTGGCACACCAGGAATTCAGCTTCTCCTGCTCAACCGCGCGTCGAGCATTTGCGTCAGCCATGGCTCGCGCACAAAAAAGAATCCTGCGAATCAGCGACTCTGATTCACACGGAGCGACACTCCTTTTTGGCTTGAGCCTCAAGCTGAAAGGAGTGAGTGAACTGAATGACATCAAATAATTCCTCATCACCGACCCTGCCTACCTTGAATGAATGAATACAATTCACTTGTTGGAAGTGCAGGCATTGAATTTAGATTTTAAATTCACTTGCTAGGGGTGCGCATAGTGAATTTAGAATTTAAATTCACTATGCCAAATTGTTGTATGTGAATTTTAATTTGAACTCGCTTTGAATAATGTTGTCACATCATGCTCAGTCTGAATTTGCTGCAGGATGAGTGTAGATTGCCTACATCTTCACCACCTGGAAGATTTGAGCTGCTGGTATCACCAACTGTTGCTTGAGGCTTTGCGCTGTAAAAGTGTGCCTTCATTGTCAATGTCATTGAGTTCTTGGACTCACAGTTTGTTGTTTAGCCCAATCCGTCAACTTTATTGACTTCTGGCTTTGGAACATACAGCCATGACTTTGGCTTTGTTTGCAAGCCTTTGAATTGGCTAGCCACATTATTTGGCTTTACATATTCATTGTTTAAGTCAGTTGGTTGGCTGCATTGTAGTGCTACATTCATTGGCTTTGTATATTCGTCGCTTAAGCCAGTTTGTTGGCTGCATTGTAGTAAATACATGAGAATATGTCTTATGGTTGGTGAAGTTGCCAAGTTGCAGCTCATTGCTGGCCCAGTGTCAGCTGACTGACAGCTTCAGCTTTAGTGTACCACCCATGCTGTCAGCTGATGATGTGGAGAAAGAAATGCAAGCACTAGCTGGCCTCATACAAACCAGAAGAAAAACCTTTCCAGAAGAAGAGAATTCAAGCCCCAGAAGCTACAGCATTTGCAGAACTACCTTGTCCAAGAAGAATGGAACATCCTCCAGTCACATGAGACCAGCTGGATTGCCAAATGCAATTGCATTTGCAAAAGGTGGCGCTTACTTGGCATCAGGTCCTTGCGTGAACAAACATGCAAAAATGCATGCGCATTGCTTCTATGCCAGCTTTCCAAGGCACCAGACAGCACTGTTTGCAAACAGATGGTCGGTGATCCGAAAAGCACCTTTCATTCCTTGCCAGCCAGCGCTTTTCTGGGCAGGCCCTATCTGCCTTGCCAGATGAACTGTTCAAGGCTGCCTATTAAAGGCAGCAACCCTGTGGAAAGCAGTTCGAATCTATGCAAGCCTTGAGTAGACTTATCCCACTGAGGAAAACAAACAAGTGCTGTTCAAACTGCTGGCGAACAAAAAGGTCAGCAAACAAAGGCAACACCACCAGCTGCTCCTGGTGGATCTTCATCTAATCAGCACAATCACAATGGCTTTCACAGCATGCAAATGATGATGATGAATGCTGTTGCCAATCTTGTGCAGACATTTGCTGGGCGCAACTCAAATGCAAAGGCCAGTGAGCCTGGCTTGGCCAACTTAAAGGTGTCACCAGCCAAACAAAAGGCCATTGCTGATGGAAGTGTGCAAGCAACTGCTGCTTCTTTCAAACCAAAGAACAGGGAGCTTTGTGCTGGTGAGAAGCCTGAGGCATCAAATCAGGCAGAGCTTCCAGAAGTCATTGGAAAAGACAATGGCTTGTCAGCAAAGATTGCAGTGGACTATGAACAAGAATTGTTTGATGCCCTGAAGGCCAAGAATGAAAAGAAAAGAGCACATGATGAAACAACCAATGGACCTGCGAAAGTCATGAAAAGGCCAGCAGGAAAGCCTAAGGCTACTTCCAAAGCCAAAGCGAAAGAGAAAAAAGAAGAGCTTGATGTCCCACCCTTGTCCCAAGAAGATTTCGCATTGAAGAGAAATGTCTATGTGTCCAGGCATTATAGGAAGGCCAGGGCATTTGCCAGAAACAGCCTGGGTATGACAGATGAAGATGCCAAGACATATGCCAGGCAGTTTCATCAACAGGCTGGGCTCATTTGGGACGCAGCAAAAAAGAAAATTGGCCAGTAAAGGTGTGGCAATGGGTGCAACAAAAGCTTTGCACCTGCTTGGCTCCTTGTGAGTGCAGTGGCATACTATAGCTAGGTGAATAGTGAGCTCATGGCGCAAGTTCCTTTTCAGGAGCCAGACTCTCTCAAATGTGTGGCTTTCAGAGCACCAAGTTTTGGAAGCAAAATTGCGCTCCTGAATGTTGCCCACTTGTGTGCTTGTGAAGGTTTCATCAAACTTATATTGTAAAAAGAAGCCTTGTTTGCTGGCTATACCAAGCCATGTTTGTTGGCTTTACATGGCTGCAATCGAACCACAAACTCTTTGCCTTCTTTTTAAATCATTGCTATGATTGCAAGGGTCAATGGCCCAAGCATGATTTGTTTTCATTCTGGTGCTTCACCTTCCCTATGGATTCCAATGTGGAAGGTGAGAGAGCACAAAAAGTTGCCAGAGTCTCTCAAATGAGCAGGTCATTACCCCACATGAGCTCTTCAGCTATGGCTGCCCTCCTTAAAGACATCAAAGACAGTGGGTTGCCAGCAGTCATTGGAAAGAAAAAGATCAAAGAAGCTAGAAGCTTGGCCATTTCACAAGCAGAAGGCCCCTTTGGCCCTTTGGTGCAGTCCTTCAATGCCTTCACCAAAGATGGGACAGCAATTGCCATTGACATCTTGTCACCTTTGGTTTTCATTTCCCATGCCTACAGCCAGCCAGGTGGCTTGTACAATTTATTGGACAAAAAGGTTTCAAGAGAAGCCATGCACAATGGATTCAAAGTGGAAGTGGATCCTTTACAGCGATGAGCTGACACCAGGGAATGCACTTGGTGATGCTCGAAGAAAAATCCTTGTTATGTATTACAGCTGGCTTGAACTGGGAGGAGTCCAATTGCAGCAAGAGCTGTGCTGGTTTCCCTTGCGGGCACTGAAATCAAGTGTTGTGAATGACTTGGATGATGGCCTGTCCCAGTTAACAGGCGCTATCTTGAGGCACCTGTTTCTGGAGCCACCCCACAAAGCGCAGGATGGTGTGTTCCTCAAATCTGCAGGATGGCTTGGCCCACAAGAGTATGTTTGGGTGTAAGGGTGACACTGGAACAAGATGTTGCTTTATATGCAAAAACTTGATCAGTGAGAGATCCTCCCTGCAACAGGATGGTGAAAGCCTCCTGATATGCAAAATGCACCAGCCAGAGTTTTTGCAGAAAGCCACAGATACTGACATCTTCACCACTATAGACAGGCTTGTGCACAACAAGGGCATCATGTCATCAGCAGACTTCAAAAGGTGGGAAATGGCCTGTGGCTTCAACTGCAGCCCAAGAGGGTTGCTCTTCCAGGCAGACCTCAGGCCAATTTTCAGGCCTGTAGCATGCTTTGTGCATGACTGGAGGCACTGTGTTCTATCAGATGGAGTGTTTGCTACCTGCATGAATGCATGGCTGGCAGCTGTTGGTCATGCCAGTGGCCTTGACATGTATGACAAACTGAGTAGGTATGTACCATTCTGGTTTGCGCCCAAGCACCAGCCAATGAATTTGGCATTGCTTTTCAGCAAAAAGAAGAAGAAAGCAAATAAGGAGGCTCGCACTTTCAAGTCCACAGCATCTGAGGCGTTAGCTCTCCTGCCAGTTTTGTGCTATTTCATTCAAGCTGTTCTGTGGCCAGCTGATGTGGGAACACTGGAAAATGCAGTGCCCTGGCCTGTGCTCTCAATGCTTTTTGTTTGTCGAGCTCTTGTTTGCAGTATGAAGCAAACTGTTTCCATGCATTCCCTTGACCTGTGAGGTAATGCTTTCCCTTTGCTCTATTGAATTACACTGCTCCGGAACTTGCTCCGGAACCTGCT
>CAXAMN010024918.1:742116-758211 GCA_963970005.1 Durusdinium trenchii
CGATACCAGGATGTACCAGGTGGATGATTGGTTCTATTACGGTACATGTTGTATGATGCAGCGTGTGTTTTTCTTAAGGGTTTTCCCCTTTGCACTTTGCAGCTCCGTAGCACATCCTCCGCGGCACAAAGCCAGGGCGAAAGCGGCCGTGCCCTTTGGCTGGGGGAGCCTGGCTCTCAGACAACGCAACCGGATGGCCAGCAAGCAATCAAAGAAAAAGGAACCTGGCCCACCTAATCTTACGCCAGTGCTGCGTCCTCCCGACACAACATGACACAACCACTTGAATGTTTGAGCAATCAAAATGTAAGCTTTTGTCCACTTCCGATTCCGCTGTTTCGAACCTAGCTGAAGAACAAACCCCATACTGCCTATCAGCGCAACAAATATTCACATACTGCACGAGCCAGCCGCCTTACTGGTGTTCTCATCAACTTCATTCGCTAAATCAATGCCTTGCTGGATGGGCATGGCAGCGGGTCGCATGGAATGGGTGCAAGTCTTCAGCGTGTGGGCGGAGGCGCTACTCTTTCGCAGGTTCGCTGCCAATTTCGTTTGCGGACGTGTCAATTTCACTCAAGGATGGTTTGTGATTCTCCACTGTGACAACACCACCAGTCGACAACACTTCGTGGCTAGTGCGTGCGGCGCGGGACGGTGTCTGAAAGCAAGAAGACACATGTGACTCAACGTCCAAAAAAAGATCGTTGAATCTAAAGCCAAGAAGAAAAATGTTGCGCTCCAAGTTTGTGGCTTTCAAAATCGGCCCACCACTTTCCTCCCAATGACACTTCTGTGATTCACTCACCAACTGCCGTAAATAGTCCAAAGATGTGACTTCCCCGGCGACTAATAAAAGCAAAACTACAGTAGATCACATATAAATAACTCTATATCCGCCGACCCCAGCCGATGGCGGGGAAGCGCGCCAGCGGTTATGGATGGCAGCCTTAGGACAAAGCGCTCCTTGGATAAAGTGCACTTAGATGGCAACTGCCGGGAACGGACAACGTTTGGCAGTTCCCGATCAGTTTCGAGGACAATTTTTGTACAATTTTCAGTGTGGGATTAGGGATTGGCCGGCGCCATCGGGTGTTTGCCTGCTTCTCGTCCAGTAGTCCTGGTTCCTGCGACGGCCTTCGATCGCCCTGGCTTCTTCTTCTTCTTCTTAACTCCACTTGGCTTGCTCCACCCTCTGCTGTCGTAGCCTGGGGGCGGATGGCCAGGCTGTGGCCGTGAAGGCGCGCTGGTTGTTCCCTCTTCTTCACTGACTTCTTCCTCTGACTCTCCCGGCTCGCCAGGAGACTTCTCTTCCGCCTCAGGCTCTTCCTCCTCTGCCTGCTTTGACTCCTGAGTGGGCAAGGGCGTTGGAGTACGCTTGGATCTCTTCCTCTCTCGACTCTCTCAACGCCTCCTTGAGGTCGGGACTGGCTTGACCTTTGCGGCCAACCCTGGATGAGCGGGCTCTGGGGCTAGTCTGACGACGGGCGCCGCTGGCCTCAGCCTCTCTAACGACCTCCTTGTTTTTTCCTCGGCTCTTTTGCTTCAAGCTCACGGTGGCCTCAGGCCAAAAATGGCAATCGACCCAAGGATCCTTCGCCTTGTAAGTCGTAAAACTCTAGGACATGCAAGTCCCATCCACCACAAGCTCCTCTCCAAAGACATCAAGTCAACTGTCAGAGCTCCTGCGGGCAAACTGGAGAGCCCTTTGCCCGGTATTCTTTGTGCAGGGTTGTGCCATCCAAGACTGAACTTTTCCAGCATGTTCACGAGTGGTGCGCCCACATCGCTGACATTCAAGCCAGGAACCCCGCCGCCAGACTTCATGGGAGGTGTGAACTCTTGTTCTCAAGTTCAGATCAGCCTCCGTCATCCTGCCGAAATGGCATATCGTGTTCTGCAGCTTTTCAAGGGCATCCTTGCCGCTTCGAAGCGGAATCTTGGCCCAGCACCGCTTGCAACTGAAATTGGTGGCACCAATGTTCCATCTATGGCCATCAACATCATCTGGCATGCCTTCCGTATCCTGCACCAATGCAGTCATAATTTGCTTCAAAGTCAAGGACACTCTGTAGCTTGTTTGCTGCTGATTTCACTGTGTGCGCTGCACGACTTGATCTCTTTTCCACACAACTCACAAATAACACCTTTTCTATGGTGAAGCCATTTGCGTTGTCCTGCAACCGGAGTTTGGTGCACCAGCTGATTGAACAACTCGGCCCGGCCTTTGGGTTTGGCTGGCGCTACCTTGAACTCCATCTCCACATTCTCCAGGTTGGCGTGCATGTAATGCTCTGGGTCTCCCAGCACTGCAGTGATCCTGGCAATGGCTACCTCATAGATGCTGGTGTTCTTCTTGTTTTCATCTTTCAATTCCGCCTCCAAAGCCAAAGGTGCTTCTTTGTCCGCCCGGTGCTTTGCCGCCATTTTTGCCTCAACAAATTGCAGCCAAGCCTTGGAGTCTCCTCCAGGTGCTTTGAGCATCTTCTGTGGCACATGTAGAAGCTGAACTCTTTGCCACTCTGCCTCCGGTAGATTATGCCACAGGTCCGGTGCAGTCATGCTCCGCGCTTGAGGGCTGCCCAACCAGCTCTGCGTGGGATGTTGACCTGATGTTTACCCAGGACGGCTCGTGTGGGGCAATCCTAGCTGTATGTTGAAGCCAGTGTATTGGCGCAGCATTTCCACAGTCACCGATTGTGGAGGATGTGGTGATATAGGGCTGGCTTTCTGGCAGTGTGGGAGTCACAATAAATTAGAGAGTTGACCAAGCATGCATGCTTGTCAGCTAGTCTTAGTTTATGGGAAACTGACGCAATCCCTGAAATGATGCAATGCTGCAAGTCTCACTGCAGCAGTAGTTGCCACCTCTTTTCCATCCCTGAGCTTGAGTCCCCACAGCGTTCGTCGCGAACTGTGAACCCTAATTGGGTCATTGAAGCATTCAAGCTGAAGCTGCAGCTTGCTTGCTTGGCCTTTTTGGCAGCTTCAACAACCATACGATGCATTGATGCACAAACTGTGATCGCGCCATCACTCTTTGATTGAACCTGGCAATTGGCAATGTTGAACGTTGGACAGGCATGTCCACTATATCCCCTCGACCAAGAACATGACTCAGATGTGCACTCCAATCGTAATCGTAAGGTGCCAAGAAATTGTTTGACTGCTAGTTACAGTTACAAAAAATGGAAACGTCAAATGAAAAATGACAATGCAGTGAACTGTGAACATACCTGCTCATGTCTGTCTGTTTAGCAATCTAGTGGGAAACGTTTCAATGTTTTGTTTTCCCATGTCCGTGTCCGTCTCTTCACTTCTCTTCCAATAGCTTCAGATTCAAATACGAATAAGAATACTGGACTTAGAGACTCCATTCACTGCCTCCAAACTGAGTCTGAGCACTGCTTTTCCAAGTCCAAGCTGCATTGAGCTAAAGCGAAGCTATGTTGCGACACCAGTTGTCTCAAACCTGGTCAGTCAGTACCTCCGAATTCCGAATTCATCTCAGCATTAGAGGCAGGCGGTTCCTGCATTTCACTGACACAAACAATCAAGCCTGCCTCAACTGTCCAAACAAAAGGGCGGGCTCTTTGCCCTGCCAGGGCCAAGCCTCTCATGCCGCCTTTCTTTCTTTCACCTTCCAGGAGCCGATTTCAACCTCAATCTTCGAAGTGGAGCGCCCTGCTCGTTGAACCTTCGCTTGTGCGCCTCCCGCTGAACGTTCCTGGAGGAGTGAATGAACGTAAGATGAACCCCGGAGCCTCCTAAACCTGCTGACCAGGGACCAAAAAGCTGGAAACAATTCAAATGAACTCGGAATTGACACCGTTTCCTGTTTGGAACCGTAAGTTAGCCTTAAGGCCTTAAGTGGCGATATCCACTGAGTCAGTGCTGATCCTCATATCAGATGATGTCAACATTGGGCCAGCCGGCGGCCAGAAAGACTAAAGACAGTCTGGGCGAGGCAAAGTCAATTGTCAACTTTGGTGTGTGCTGTGTGCTTGTTCTTGTGACTTTTGTGAGTGTGCTGTGAAATGCTTCTAACTGTGAGCGGAGTCAGAGTCACGCATCAATCAGTCAGTCAGTCAGTCAGTCAGTCAGTCAGCCAATTCAATACTATAATGGACCAATGAACTAATGAACCAATGACCAAGTCTGATTATGTATTACATATTTACAGGGAACGCTTGCTTGACACAATTAGTGATTCGCTTGAACTGTGACAATGACTCTGACGACAATGACAATGACACAGGATATGATGACTATGACTATGATCATGATTCTGATTCTATGATTCTATGATGACTCACGAATCAATGGACAGTGTTGTGCTGTGTTGGGAGTGAACAGTGACTGACAACCCAAAATAATTAAGAAGACACACAGTGATGAACATTTAAAGATACGAGTATTCAATGTCGGAGTTCATGATTTATGATTGTACGATGGTGATATTATTTGTTCATTGAGTTTGGACAATCATAGAATTGAAATGAATCATTTGAATAACAACTACGTACATACTAACCTACACCTACAACTTACACCATACAAACATACAAACTTAAAATTTAAACAACACACACACTGAACACTATTGGCCGACGGTTGGCTCAACACTGGCAACGCTGCTCTGGGTGGGTGGGTGAATGTATGTTTGTCCATTTGTTCGTGTGTATTTGTCTAGTAGAAGTAGTGAAGTAGAAGTAGAATCTAGATCAGATGGGCTGATTTGAGTGTTTGTTGTTTGATCTCAGTCAGGTGTTTAGCCTTTCAGCTCAGCTCATTGATTCATTACTCGGATACTGATACTCAGATACTCGTGTTTAGCTCGTGTTTGTTCATAATGCATTCAATGCTTGTGCTTGTGCTTGTGGTTATCGGTTGTCAGTACTGTTTGGCCCTTAGTCTTAAGTCAGTCAGGACAGCAATCCCTACCTACCCTACGAGGCTCCACTGACTCCACCGACTCCACCGACACAAATCAGCAATCGCCAGCAATATCAATCAGTCCTTGCCAGTCGTATGTTTGCAAACAAGCTTGGGATTGCAGGACGACGCACCTCTGCCAATGAATGAAGCTGTAGTAGTGACATTACACCACAATGCATTGAGTTCCCAACTTGCTTGCAAACATGTCTGGCATTCCGATGTGGATTTGGGGCGTTGAAGGAAGTCAACATTGCAGCAGGATTGTGCACATGTGGTAGCACGGGAAACTTCTGGCATATCAGAGCCTCTGTTGGTGTCATCCATCTTCCAGCGTCATCACTCCAAATCAAGCCAAAGTTGGGAAATCAAAGTGAATAGTGCGTGATTGCTTGCATGATGGCCATGGCCGCTCGAAGGATTTTGGTTCAGTTGAAATGCTGACCCAGGCCATGCCCTCCTGTATTGCTCAAGAAACCTTGTCTCCATCTCGTTGAGCGCCAACTCCCATTCTGTCTTTGTTGCCCCATCACTCCAGTATTTCTCTGCATGTGGGTTCTCTGGGTTGGCATTCGAAGTCGGTCTTGAGCTTGCCCATGCTAGTTCAGCTGCAAGCTCATCTGGAATCACACCCACCATTCCGGGCAAGTGCATGAAGAAGACACCCGAGAAAGTTGGCTCCTCTTGAAATGCTCGTTTTTCAGTAAATGGTTTGACAGTGGACAGTCAACAGTCAGTCCTTCAGTCCGTCAGCCAGTGCACAATACACTGTCAAGGTATGCCTGTACGTCTGCATGCTGTACACTGTACACAATTTTCTAGTACTGAGACCAACTTGACCTCTAGTACTCAAGTACTCTAGTAGTACCTCTAGTAGTACTAGTGCGAGTTCCAATGAGAAAATATAACACGACATAAAAGTCTCATAACAGTCTCATCACAAAACACATGCTTACAACACTTGAATAACAATAAGTAATACAAGGCACTTTTCCAGCCCCAGGAACAAGCCTTGAAAAAACGACGCTGGAATCTGGACAAAGGTGACGACTGGGTAAGACGCTTGCCCTTGTGAATCATCTTCACAAACTCCCTTTCACGAGAAAAAGGATCTCCAAGCATAGAAGGATCCAACACTGTTGTCTCCATCTCATAAATTGGACTCAGGAAACGAAGAAATAAGCTTCCCAGCCCAGCGTCAACAACTCGAGATGGGCCTTCAGCTTCATCATAGTCACCAGCCGCGGTGGCTTTGGCTTTGACAGAGGCAGATCCAAGGCCTGAACTTCCAGCTTGTTTGACATTCTCTGAAAGGATCTCATCGTGTTCAAGCAACAGAATGTGCCCCAGCCAGGCTAATGTATAAACTATTTCAGGATCACCAGCTTTGAGGCCAGCTCCTTTTCTGCTCCAAGGTTTGCAGCTGCTACCAGCGATATGTCTTTTGGTTGTTCGCAATGAACATTGTCGCCCGTGCGTGGAGCAAAATGCAGTCAGCCGCATGGCTTTCTTTTCACTGATCAGGGGCCCTAGGACTTCCACTGCCAGCTGCGGGTTGCACAATGTTCTGGAACAAACAGATGTTCTTGGCCCGACATACAGGTAGCAATTCATTCAAGCAGTCTTTGCTCCACTCAATCTGGTAGGCAAACTTCAATGGGGGCTGATCACAACCTGACATCTCAAAGAATGCTTTGCGAAGAAGGTTGAGCGACACTCCAGCAGCCTCAATTCCACTGAACGCTGTGGAGATTGAGTCATCCATCATAGCTGCCACTATGTCCGAAATCTTCTCTTCACCTTCTTCATCAAGGATTTGTTGACACATGTCGGTCTCCAACAGAAAGCTTTCTGCCATGGAACCAACGATCTTAGGATTTCTGTTTGGATTGACCTTGAAGCTGTCAGGCAAATTCGATGGTTCATCTCGTGCTCTTGCCATTTTTGGCATTGCAGGACTCTCAAGCATGGTCTGATCAGGCTGATCAGGAAGATCACCGACAGCTGTCTCCACTTGAGCTTCCTGCAAAGAATGAGCCTTCTTCTTCGACTCCTCCTCCTCATTCTTTGAGTCCTTTGAAAGCTCTGCAGTCTCTGCGGGCGTATCTACCTTCTCCTTCTCCTCCTCCTCTCCAGCCTCTCCAGTGTCTGCGGGCAAATCTAGCTGGGTCTCTGTCGCTGTCACGGTTGGCATAGCAGAAGGCTCATTTGGCATGTTTGGAACTCCTGGCTTTGGCATTGGTGATGCAGCCTGTCTGGTCGGAGTTGAAGCTGCCTTTGGTTCTGCCATAGGCACTGTCTCAAGGCCATCACTGGTAAACTGGTCTTCCAAGATCTCGTCTTTGGGTGGGGCAGATGCAGATGCGGGTGGATCAGGGCCAGGAACTGTATCTTCATTGCTCCCCTCCTCAGGCTCCTCAGGCTTCTTACCATCTAGTACATCGGCAAGCTCCCTGACAATGGAACATGCTGCTGACAGCTGGGAAACATCACTGGCTGCAGATTGCTGAGAGAGACCTATCTCAGCCTCAGCCGTACCGTCAGCAGGAGCAGGAGCGGCAGTGGTGACTGAAGGTTCCACCAAGAATCCAGAAGCATCTAGTGTACAAAGAGTGGCTCCATTTGTTTCCTCAGCATCAAGCTGAACCCATCGGTGTCACAAGCAATTGTCATCAATGTCCTGGGTCAGGGTCAAAGTCAGAGTCAAGTCATTGGATGCTCAATTTATTTCTGGAGTTGAAAATAGGAAATAGTTGGAAATTGGCAAATAGTCAAAGGTCAAAGGAACCAAATCTGAATCTGATCGCCAATGTTGTGTACACTAAAGTAATGACATTATGCAATGTTTCTGACTGTCAATGGTCAATCGACAAGTTCAACCCAAGTTCAATCCATAATGCATGTTCATGTTCATATATACACATAATACAGTGGTATGGCTATGGCTATGTGTTTGAATGTTGAAAAACAGTCAGCTGTCAGCCGTCTGTCCTGATTGGAATAGTTGAAGGGCAATGGCCGAAATGCAGAAGCGTTGCCGGAGCCACTGTCAACTCGAGGCATTGCTTTTGAGAGACAATGCGGTGGAGAAGCAACCTTGCTCAAAGACACCTCCCATAGACAAAATGTTTTCTTTTTGTCATTGATCAAGCCTAAGTCCTTCTTGAGACTTTCCAACTCCAATCTTGTCCCAGGCAAGCCATGTTGCCCCAGTTGACCATGAGAAAGTAGCTTCTCTTCGGAGTAGCGGCGGTTGGCAACAAACTCTAGTTGGGCAACCAATTTGAACATATGCTTGGGATCCTGAGCCTGGCATGGAGATTCATGATTTTCGTGGAAGTCCTTGTCTGAATGCTTCACTACCAAGAAAAAATGATCTCCTTTTGCCAGAGTCTTGCAATTGCCGGTCATGACGATCAATTTCTGATCTCCTTGGCATATTGTGTTTGCCTCCTTTCCACGAACAACCACAGCACAAGGTGGTTCCACAGCTGTCTTCGCCTTTGCCTTTGCCGTAGACTTGCAAGCTGTGGCTACAGACATTGTGACATTGCGGCAAGAAAGACGAAACCCGGTCAGTGGTCCAGTGGTCAAGGAGTTGCTTGTTGCATTGCTTGCTTGAGCTAGCTAGCTAGCTAGCTTGCTTGCTTGCTTGCTTGCTTTGCTTTGCTTTGCTTTGCTTGCTTGCTTGCTTACTTGCTTGCTTGCTTGCTTGCTTGCTTGCTTGCATGTATAATGTAACTACTTTGCACATGGCCCTGGACATACATAACAACACATGAGCATGTCTGCAGCATGTCTGTGGACTCTATGGACTCTAGACTCTACACAATTTCACAATGTACATGCAAACCAATTTCTTGAGTCATTGAGTCATTGCTTTGGACTTGCGACCTTACTTTGCTGCTTTGCTTTGCATATGGCGCATGCCGCAGTCAGAATGTGGTACATGTAAATGAATCAAGTTAGTTGTTTAGTTAGAGACTCAGAGACTGCAGACTTACATCTTTCTGACCAGTCTGGAGCCTAACCAAAGGGGTGAACCCTGGGAACCCTGACTGACAAAAGACAAAGCAATGCAAAAGCAGCTGTAATCAATAACAAACATTTCGGATCTTCGTCTTGATCTTCCCTGTCACCGCTCGCCTGTCTAATGTTCCAAAGGGCCCGTTACCCAACAGCAGGAAGCCGCCTGGATTGCACTGCGCTGGCTGGTTTCAGAGTTTCAGATGGACTCAGCTCAAAAACAACACATTTGCATTTTCAGAACTAACTAGCAACTACTAATTGTCGAGTCCACGAGTTGAGAGTTGAGTTGGTCTTTCAAAAGCATCAAACAGCCCAGGCCCCGCCGACTGCAGCAAATGACATATTTATAAAATATGAACTGATTCGTGATCTTGACAAGTCTTAGTCTTAGTCTTGTCGAATTTGATTCGATTCCGAAACAGGCTTCAGCAAGTAATGGTATGGTGAGGCAAGGTTACCAGTAAGATTCAGTAAGATCTTCATTCAATGTCTAGATCTTAGTCTTTGACTTAGTCCTTATATTAGTATTTGTCTATACAACACTGACAACATTAAACATTACAACATTTGTCGTTTGTCGGTAGCCCGTCCACTCCACTCCAGCTAACCAAGGCTAACCAATCCAATGAACATAACATAACCGTAACATTTGTTTACTGTTATTCTTGTATTTGTTTTGTGTCTGACGTGTCCCTTTTGCCGTTTCTGACAGTTCTGAAGTTTACGTAACGCTTCCCTCAGAGGAATAAACACACAAGAGCTGATTAGACTCAACTATGATGACAGTGATGCCTATTGTAATTGAACATTGAACGCAGACGCAGGCCCAAGATGTGTTTTTCACTGCTATTCTGTCTTTGCACTTCAATTGCGAGAAATGCAATTGCACATGATCTGCCTATTGCAGAATCTGCGGAGCCACCCGTTAGCCCTGTTATCTGGTAGCTGTGGTGGTGAGTGGTGGTGGATAGTGGATAGTGGATAGTGGAATCGAACAAAAATAACACCAATCCTGACATTGAACATTCAGGATCAACTATCTATCAGCATATTTTGTTTGTTCATGCATGCAATGATCCACTGTAGTATACCGTACAATCTACTCACCTGCCACCAGCCACAGGCTCATGCTGGCCTAGCCCTAGCCTCATTGCAACCAATGTAATGTAAGAGAGTTCAAACTAGATTCTATCACTATCACTCTACTACAGTTGCAGGTCATGCAAGTGACAGTGACAGGCGATAACATCATTCAAGCTAAGCATGGCACAGGCACAGCACGGGCACGGGCTGATTCAATCCGCAAACTAACTGGATCTTTGCTTTGCAGTCCAGAAGTGCATGTCAGGTCGTCACTTATCTTTTTTCGTGACTGACACTGACACTTGACACACAAAATCAAAAGAACTGTGGGTCTGCGCATAGCACTGCAAGACGAATGGTAAACTGTAATCGGCCCACTCTTGTGGCTTCTGCGAATTTCAACAACTTCAGTGGCCAATCTGGGACTGAAGCTGGCAAAACAGATCCATCCCTCATATCTATATAGATCCAACTTCAATCAGCATCAGCGTCAGTATCAGCAAACTCGCAGCACCACATGGATTCAGGCATGCACATCCATATCATTTGAGCACGTGCTTTCCCACTGTCAGGACATCTTTCGCTGCACCAGTCAGGGTTTTGTTGTTCTTCTTAGCTTCCTGGCATCATTGCAAGTGTGTTGTGTTGTGATGTAATGTACCTGTGTATCAGAATCAGAATCAGAACCAGTTGTGATGTGACAATGCAATGAAAGAAACAAGCGGCAAGTGGCAAGCGGCAAGAGCAATAAAAGCAAGAGTGCAGAATGGCAGGAATACAAATGGATGCAAGCAACCGAACATGTATATATGCTTGTTGTTGTCCGATCAGTAGAAGTAAATATAAATAGTAATAGTATGACAGACAGTCATTGAAATATCAATTTTTGCCACTGAATCAATGATGAGTTGACCCATGTGATCATCTCCAGTCTATTATGCTAGTCTTCCGGTCTTAAGTCTTAAGTCATAACTGAAAACTGAATCGACACTAACTGGGGTACCTGGGCACTGGCAATGTGGTAGACCTTTATCTTGAACCTTGGGCCTTGGGTAACCTTGGACTTGGACCTTAGACTCTCTGACTCTCCAACTCCAGCCACAGGCCAGGTCAGGTCCTTCAAAACCAGACCATGATGATCAGCAGCATAGCGCAAAGCAGCTTGAAGACCATATGATGTTGTCACACTGTTGCCATTGCCATCAGGGGTGGCAGTGGCAGAGCCAGCTGCTGAGCTACAAGGCGAAGTCGAAGCTGCCATTGCAGCATTCAATGCAGCTTGCATCAGCTGAGCTCTGTTTGACCTGGAACCACCCTCCTGTAATTTGGTCAAAGGCACACACTTTGGAGGCTGTACTGCCTCACAAGCCTTTGCAATGAGCTTGTTGTAGCGCTCCTCCTCATCCAACAAGTCCTTCAACACCTCAATCTGCTCGTCCTTGGCTTCAGGCATTTCAATGCCAAGAGAATCAAAGACAAATTTGGCCTGCTTGTTGGCATTGGCCATGGCAGCAGTAGACTCAGCAGCCGCACCATCCTGCTGCTGGCCTGCCTGCTTCTTTTTCTTGACAGGCCTGGCCGCCTTGACTTTCGCCTTGATGGTATTTGCAATCCAAGTGCGGGTTGTTTTCTCCACACTCTTCCTGTTCTCATGCATGTCGTTGTGCAGCTTTAGGGTCAAGTCATCAGCTTGTTTGAGACACTGAATTTCCATTTCAAAGACGATGTGAGGCTTGTCCTGGTAGTAGTTCTCAAGAGAGTCGGCATTGGCATTGGTGGAGTTGAATGCAATCAACTCGGTTCGGCAATCTTTGTTAGAGACATCATCATCATCTGAGTCAATGTCGGTGTCTAGCCTGGCTGCCAACACCTTGTGCCTGACATTCTTCACCGTGAAAAATGCTTGATCGGCTCGACTAACTACTCGTGCTCCCCAACCAGGAATGCAAATCTCGGAGTTCATGCAGTCCCTGATAGGTTCCATGTAGTAGTCAACCTTGAAGTGCAGTACAGTGACATGACAACAACAAATACAACAAAATACAAAAAGACTCAGACACAAACACAGACAATCAGACAGGTCTGCCTGCCCACCTCTGTCCCTGGCAGACTGGAGATTGAACTGACTGAATGATCAATGAAAAGGTCTGATTCTGATTCTGATTTATAAATTATTAGACTCAATAGACCCGCCGGATTACTAATTATATACATGGTCCCCATCCAAACCCCATCCAGGCCACACCCACATCCTGTTGGGGTCCGCTAGTTGCGGACTAGCAACTCCGAATAGTTTCACACACCAAATTGCACCCTTGGAAGCAACAGGTTGCAGCCGGCTAATGCAAGGGAGAAGAAAATTTTCTGGCACAGGCAGCCGGCATTGCAGACAATCTGGCTTCACCTTCCCCTTGTTTCCGGCTACATCAGTGCCGATCTCAATGCAATCAACATTGCTTTTGATGTCCTGGTAGATGTCCCACAAGATGGTGTTCAGCTGACATTCCAACTTCTTGAAGAACACAGCTCCCAACATGGAAGGCACCAAACCAAGCTTCAAAGCTTCAGGTGACTTGGAAATTGCCTCTTTGAAGCCCTTGCTCATGAAGGAGTTGAATGACTGAACGTTCATCTTGAACACTGCAACTGCCTGCATCTGTGTGTGCCTTCTTCGAATCATCTCCATCTCCATCACAGTCACCGTCTTTTCCTCCCACATCGGATTGTTCTGGTTCTTTGTCTGATTTGCGCAGCTCACCTCAGTTGATGTGTGCAATGCTTTGTACAAGTATTTGTTGCACATGAAATCTCGGATCTTAACTAGATCTCAAATGTCCATAGTCACATAGTCACATAGTCCATTGTCCCTTGTCTCACAATATGTAACAATACGCTAAAATGGTCTGTCTGTTATAAAGTCTGTATATAGAGTCTAAGTAGCAATGTCGGTAGGTATGTCTTGTGTAGCAATCTAGAACCCTGACTCTGACTCTGGCTGCAAAGACCATCAAGACGGACGAACTATCCATCATTGAATCAATGATATTAACAACAACACTACACCATTACACCATTAATAAAAAGCTAAATTGGCAAAGACCAAGGCAAACTAGTGTGACTAATACTACTACTACTACCACCACCACCACCACCACTACTACTACTACGACTACTACCACTACTACTGGTACTACTAGTATTACCACTACCACTACGACTAACTACTGACAAAGACCACCCAGACCCAGACACAACCATAAGTGATTATTTGCCAAGCTGCCAGGCTGGCCTCCTCCGTGGTCATGTCCACTGGCATTAGCTTCAACACGGTCTCGCTTGAGATTCCTAGCCTTGTTCAGGTTTGACAAAGCTCCACTGCGGCTTTCAAGCCCACACTTTGCCTCACAAAGCTTTGCCAACTCTGAGAAAAGTTTCGTGATGTCACTACTCCCATGCAGCTGCTTCAAGATTGCGCTCCACTTGGTAGCATAATCACCCTGAGTCAGTACATGATCAAAGCTGGCCACTCGCTTTGCAATGTCAGCTGGTAGCTTTGTCAAGGATTTCAAGAATTCCATTGTCGTTGCATCAACATCAGTCAGGACAAAGCCATCAACATTTTCGCACACTGAGCCAACTATGTAAGTCAGGCACTTCACACGAAGAACCAAGAACTTCTCCAAGTTCTCTGGCGTTCCAAACACCTTAGATGGCGATGGGTATGAATCATGACAATCTTGTTTGAGAAGGACAGGTCATAGGCTAATAAGGTTGACTGATATTGTTTGCTGTACTATTTACAATTTACTATACTACACGAATATAATCTGTTAGTCAGCGACACTCAATGCTAACTAGCTGCCTAACTGCTGTCTGAAACATCATTTTGCTCCCTAGCTTAGCTTAGGGTCAATGTATTATTTTATTTATTGGCTTGGTCCTGGCTTGGCTGCCTCATGATACATGGCTAATGGTGACACAATGGGTTTTAGTCCGAGTCAAGGGCTTCAGCAGCTTCGGGTATTCTTCAATTTGTTGTTCATGTTTCTGTTCTGTATTGTCAATGTGAATATTGAATGAATAAACAAATGATTGCAAACCAAACTATCCGCATATCCAATCATATCCACAAACAGACATACAGATTTAAACTTTAAACGAACAAAAAACATTTCACACAATACTATAGTGTTTGCGTCGTACTTAATTGTATGTTTATGTTTGAGCTTCGAAGTACAGTGTCGTACTGAGTCTCGAGTGAGTTGAAGTTGTAATGTGCCATAATGTCATAACGCTATTGGTTGTATTGTGTTTGTTGAATCTTGAACAGACAGACTCAACAAATTATACTACACTATGGCTGTATGTGTGTGAAGTGTGAAATGAGACTGGAGTGGAGTGGAGTGTTTGGAGCGCCAGTGCCAGCGAAATACCGCATCCGTGCCCTCCACGAACTTGGACTGTGCTGCATAGAGCTCTGCCACATCAGCTGCAAAGCCAACCCAACTGAAAGGAAAGCTCTTTTCCAGCAAGGTTTGTATGTAGCAAAGCATGTCAACGAGCTCCATTCGTAGACAAGATTTATTGAAAAACCTTAGCTTCCGCTATTGTTGTTGTTGTTGTTGTTGTTGGTTGTGTGTTTTTTGTAACAGTTGTTGTTACAATGTGTTGGTGTTTCTTTTGTCCATGTCCAACCTAGAACCCAGGACTCCTAAACCCAACACGTAAATACCCTGAACTAGTATCTCAATCAATGCTGTTGTTGCAAAGCTCACCAGACTGTTGGATAGGTTTGGTGGACAAAGTACCAAAGTGGCCAAAGTGGTCAATGTCAAAAGATACCAGTGCCAGTGCCAAGTATGCAGGAAAGAAACTCTTGCACACCGGTCTTGACAATGGTATGGAGAACCAGAGGGAGTTTCATGTTCTTCGCAATATACTCCTTGAGGGGCAAAGCGACAGCTGCGTACTGTGTAGACATCACGTTGGCAATCCGTTTCAACGAAGCAGACTCATCATCATCCAGAACCAGCATTGTAACCTCTTGTGCCACATATGATTTACACAGTTCACGCGCCAACTGAATAGCGTTCAGCTGTTTTGGCTGAGAGTTGTCCGAAGAGCTCGTTGTTGGCAGTGAACTTGTGCTTCTGGCAAAATCCATGGCTGCCACAAAAGTTGATTGTATTTCTGGTCTTGCAGCAGACCACACACGCAGTTCCTTGCCACTGAGGCAAACACGCCCCTCAAACAAGAATTGTAGGAAAAGCCCAGCCTCAGTCCGCAACCACAACTTCCAGGTTTTGGTCATGGTCACAGTCCAGTCCAGTCCAATGCCAATTTGAAGGAAGTCCAGAGTCTCGAGTCCAAAGTCCAAAGTCGAGTCATCATCATCAGGCTCAGAATCACATCATTCCAATCACTCTGACTGCTGAAATGCTGACTGGCCGGTTCTGAATGTTGAAACAGAGTGACACAGTGACGCACACATTGGTTCTTAGTGTCTTCTTGTTTTCTCAAATCAATTATCAGTTCCTAGTACTACTACTCCGGTCCTACTCCTCCTCCATTATGTTCAATTATGTTCTACATTCTACTATTCTACTACTGTGGACAAGACTCAGTCAGATGAATCAGATGAATCGAGGCAGAAAAGTAAACGTCACATTCATCGCACAAATAATTTATTGTCATCATGACTGACCTGTAAATGCCATGCAAGTAGCGCAGAAGTTGAAGGTGTTGTCCAAGCATTCACGGGGCACTTGTCCATTGTGGATCTCCTCAGGATCACTTGCTACAGCCAAACCGAACCAGCTGCCACTGCCACTGCTATGGTTTCACTGGTTTCACTGCTTAGCTTCCCTGTTTCATTGTTTCACTTCTTACTTGACTTTACAACATAGGATTATTTGTTTGTTCAGCTGTTGACCCATTGGGTTCATTGGCCCATTGGCCATTGCCATAATAAAACCAAAGCTTGACTGATGACTGAATCTATGAGAGTTCCCCATTAGCCGTCCCAAACAATCCCAGGGGGGGGGGGGG
>CAXAMN010024918.1:774651-792361 GCA_963970005.1 Durusdinium trenchii
TCAGTTTGGTCTCTTGACACTGAAACTTGCCTGTCCCTGTGCTGACGCCTAATGTCTCATCACTCATGTTCACCAAGTTATGCATGCGTGCACAAGGCAGCCACAAGGCACACACACACAAGCACGGAACACCAACACCCCAGCACCCCCAACCCCGGCCTCACAAAGGCCTGCTGCTGGTTCATTTGCAGGTTGAAGCTGAAGCTGAAGGTCTTGCTCCTTTGGGTCGAGTTTCCGTTGTGATCTCTCTTGTCTTCTCGTCCACAAATCCAAATCGATATTGATGAGTCTTGACTCAGACTCAGACTCAGGACTGACAGGACTTCAGGACTGATGAATTCAATTGTGCCTGTACCCGATGGTAGTGCCTCACTAGTTGTGCTCGTGTGGCGGAGTGTACTTGTTGGTGTCCATTAGGTAGAGACCTTAGAGACCCTTTCACGCTTCACCACCCGTCATGTTCCATTTAGATGCAGAGCTGTCATGCAGGCCTGCTTGATCACTGGAACTTGCCGCTGCCAGGCCACCTTCACTGATGTGACACGATTTCGGAAGTCGGAGGCATTGCAAAGGCTCCAGGCTCCAGTTTAACCTAAGTTGTGTCCTAAGTCCTACTATTCATGCCTACCTACCTGTAGCTGCTTTTGCCCACAAAACTCCAAAAGCCAAAATATATAGTCAAAGACCAAACCTCTAGTTGGCCAGCAGCTCACATCTGTGTTAAGTGTTTAGATTAAGATTTAAGTTAAGTTAAGGATTAAATTCATTCATGAATCATTGAATCATTGACTCATTCAACCTGACTTGATAGTCAATTCTCCAGTAGTTCTCCAGTACAAATCATTGAACAGGTTAACAAGTGAACCAGTAACCAGGGGGGAACTGTTGACTGTGGACAGCGGCCTCCTTCCACGTCCATCAAATTTGATTGTGAGCTTGTCCAGGTAGTACAGAAGGTGCAAATCCTGATCAAGTTCCACTTTAGACTGATCAGACTGATCATCAATAAATCAATAATAATGATCATCATCATGTTGAAATCTCGAAAATTGAAAGACGACTACAATCATTTTGCAACTGTGTGCCTGTGTGCCTAATCCTCCCAGGCGTTTGTGCCGTTTGTGTTTGAGCCTGTTTCATTTATTTAGTCCATGGTTTGCCACAATACTCAATACTGTACTTAAATATGTTATATTATATGATTATATAAGCTTACAAATCAGTTTTTGTCAGTCTCAATGTCTTGCAGTGTTACAGACTTCCAATGTGATGAATGACTGGGCTTGACACGAACACAGACAGACACACCACAACAAAGCACTAGCATTAGCACTAGCGACTAGCACCAGAAGAATAAGAAAGAAAGGCATGTTTTGTGACCAAGTTAGCTTGGGTGTTAGCTGTAGTTGTAATACATTTGATATATTTGGTACGGGCAGTGGCCGTAACTGGCAACTGGCAACTACAGTAGTTATCTTGTAACGCCCTTGACATCCTTTGACTCTGACGCTGACATTCATCACTCCCGAGTCCCCCTTACCATTGCAGCCCCTACCACGCCTGTCCACTTGCAAACCATTGCTCCTCTCACATGTGGTGAAGTGACAACGGGAAGACAAGTCGCCAGCATCAGTGTCGAAATGATTACTGAACTCAGTTTGACTCATCTGTGTGTGTCTACTAGTTTAGTGTTTAGTGCAGATCTATCTAGTAGTAGTAGTAGTAGTAGTAGTAGTGGTAGTAGTAGTAGTAATTCTACTATGTAGGTTGGCTGGCTGTGACAGAACTTCTGGCTGTGATGTATCTATTTGCAGGTGCAGTGCACTGTGCACATGTCACATGTCTTAGATCATGTCTGACTGATGTCCCATGCACACCACCCCCACCCCCTGCTGCCCTGCCTGTTCCTTTGGCTGCAAAAGAGACTTGGCCAACGAAAGGTCGCAGGCAACGCGGATGGAGGAGGATGCAGCAACACTGGTATTGAGGATCCCGAGGAACCTGTGGTTGCAGCCATTTGTGCCCTGGTCTGATCCAAAGATAGCTGTATGTCTTGACAACAGCTCCTGTGTGAAGGCAGCAAGCACAAACAGCATTTTATGGCCTTCTCCAATGGAAGGGTACGTGTTTCCTCACGACCGCAAACAAAGCAAGTGTACCCCGTGCTTGTGTCTGCCTGAACTGACATGCGAAGCATTTCCTGTAGCCGCATCAAAGAATCTGGAATGAGGGATTGCATTTGATTTCTCTTCCACCGAGCTTTCACTACACGTACACCAGTGTTTCTCCATTGAATCTCTCCCCCAACATCACGCAGAACTATTGGGTGCTTGTTAGCGCCAACAGCAGGAACACATTTGAGACAGTTCTCTTCGTCAAGAGGAGCAGCCCTGCCACTCTCTCCAACATCTTTCCAATTCATGAACTCCACTCTTGTACATCCTGTTGTTGAATCAGTGAAGGAAACAAGGCTGACACCATTGAAGTCGGACATGTCACCAGTGCCTATTTGCTCTTGCTGTTGAACAAGAACAGCAATGCTGCTGGAGATTGCACTGACCCAATCCTCATAGGTATGCAGTTCTGCCACAGTTTGTTCTTGGTTTCCACTGGCACCTGAGCAAGATCAGTACACAGTGATCATATCAATCAGCCACAGCCACAGCCACAGCACTAGCAAGCAAAGTTAAATGTCTGATTCAATGAAGATTCCAGATTCCAGATTCCAGTAGTTTTCAGATTTCATATCTGATCAAGTCTTCAGTCAGTTGTTTGTCCCGTGTTCAGTGTCCAGTTAGATTTTGCTCTATGTCAATGTCTCTATGATTTAGTAAAAAATATTCTTCCGGTCAGCTGGTATTGTTTTGGTCTTTCTTTCTTTGTGTTATCTCTGTATTTTCTTCTTGGCCCCTTATCTTATTATCTTCTCCGAATTACTCAATCTCACTTGTTTTTTAGGAGCAGAGCAGACTGTAGGCTGTAGGCTCCTGGCTCCTGGAACAACAGGCAGTAGCAATCTTGCAAGCAGGCAGGCAGGCAGGCAGAGGCACAATCAGGCAATCAGGCACGAATCAGTGACCCAATCACCAATGACCAACCAATGGACCAATTGATCAATCAACAAATCATCAGACTGACCGACAAGACAACAAATTAACAAATTGACATTGACAAATGATAATGTCAATGTCAATGTCTCAATGTGAGTCTACAACTCATTTACTCATTTGATATGCTGCTCAGCTTAACCGCTTAACTTCATGCCTGACCACTACCACTACCACCTTACATGTACAATCACCATTCTTCACCACATCAATTTTGAAGTCTGATGATGATATTTGGAGATTAGGTCTGTCCAATCTGTCCAAAAACTGAATGAAACTATGAACCTGAACCTGAAACAACAGATAACAACTGGCAACTTAAAAATGAACTGAGCATGTCTTGCCAGGGCACTAGCAGCATCATTTGCAAACCCAAGCTCAGTGTCCGTGTCCTTGGTCAATTCCTGATATTTGGCAACTTCACTTGCCTCTACATCAGCAGCAGTGATTCCAATTGCGGCAGCATAGGCTGTCTCCCAAGCAGGTTCACTTGGATCCAAACCCTGTTGAAGTTGTAGTTTCCTCATGATGGCCTGGTTTTCAGGTGTGTCTATGTTGCACTGTTTTTTCTCCATAGCTTCAAGGGCTACCCCGCGCTCATGTTGCTCGGCCACATCAACATCTGCTCCTGAAATCAGAGCCTCCTCAGCCCGTTGGTCAACATCGTCGTCGTCTCTCCCCGAGATTGCCAGAACACTTTTGGCGACCTTGTATTGGTATTTGTCCAAAGTGTTGTTGTCTGCTTCACCTTCAATGTTGTCGTCACTGTCACTGTCTCCATCTTCTTCTCCGCCTTTATCATCAGCAGCATCAACATTCCTGTGGTCACCATGCTCTCGAAGCAAAAGTTCCAAGCCTTTCTGTTTGGAGTCAAGTGATAGCTGCACAAGCGTGTGAGTCTCTCCCACAGTCGCACAGTTCAATGCACCCGTACTGGTACAGCCAAGGCTTGTCAAACTGGCTTGCATCAAACATACTGTATGTCCAGCCCGGACATTGCTGTATTGATCCTTGATGATTGTCAGCAATGGTTTGAAGCCCTGAAGTGTTTTCCATTCGATAACTCTCGATTGTTGGCTCCAGCATGTTTGCAGCATGATATACTTTCTCCGGACAATCTCTGCAGAAATGTAAAATGTAAAATGCGATCCTCTCTGGTCTTTTCTTCGAATAGCAACACAAACCGCAACAGGAAGGTTTTGAGATGCAGCAGGGATTTTCTCCAGGTTCTTAGCAATCTTCTTGCGCACGATCATGTTCCAGGACGCTGCCCACACATGTGATGCTGAGTGGACACAGAGATGTGGTTTCAACTTGCCCTGTAGGTAGAGTAGTCTTGGCCCAGGTTGGCAATCTGGCGCTGCAACTGTTGGGCTCCAACGATTTGGATCAGATTGCACATCCACGACTGATTCCCAATCACGTAGGCAATGTTCTCTAACTCTTTGTGCCACTGGTCTCACATCAGACCATTTCTCTCCAGTGGTGGAACTGCCTTCGCCAGCAGCTCCAAGCTGGTATTTCAGAGATGTTCGAGATGATCTGAGATCCAATGTGGAGGAAGGACACCTGTCCTCTTGTAGAGAAATCATTTTGTTGATCCTCTCACTATCTCGGTTGTCGCTCTTGAGATGAAAGGAAGTGCCACGCAGCAGCCAAAACAGTCTCCAGGACAATGTGCCATTTGCAGCTGCAGCTTCCAAGTCAGCCTTGAATCTCTTCTTGATTTTCAATGCATTGATCTCAAGTTCCTCATCTCGTCTACCTAGCAATTCACTGGCTATATCCATCCTCACAAAGCATTTTGTTTGCGCTTGCTCGCGCACCAAAAGCAAAAGTCTGTGTGGAAACTCACTGATTTCGTTCATAACCCGACGTTCATACCCAGCAGAGTTGTGCAAAAGCATGCGCGAAGCCAACAAAATCAGAAACTTGTTGTGCCCAGCATACTTGTTTGCAATGGATCGCCAAATCTCCGTCTGACCTAGCAGCAATGAGGAGTTACCCAGTTGACAGGCGACAAAAGCTTTGGCTGTCCAAGACAGTTATAAGTCAGTTGTAAGGTTATAAGTTATAAATTCTCACAGTACAGTTAAGGCTTTTGTCCATACAGTCATATAGGTTACCGGTTGTAGTTGTAGAATCTTCGAACCCTAGTCGCCCTAGAAGTGAAGGATAAACTGTAAAGTTAGAGTGCAGTGCAGTACAGTGTTGTTTTATGTCTTATGCCTGCCCATGGCGTCGTCTTTTTATCTATATCTATGATATCTAGTTTGATGTCTCTCTCGCCAGATGATGATGCACTTGTTGAAACTTCAACTTCAACCGATCGACCTAATGTCTTGTGGCAAACCCTGACTCTGACGAATAGGAACCTCAGGAACCTCATAGATGAACTGGAGCCAAAACCTAAGATCAACAACAATGATACTGATACTGTAAACTAAAAATATCAATTATCAATCAATTAACCATTCAAGCGGCAAAGTAGCTCCGTGAATTCTGCTTGGATCTTTGCAGCCTTGCCAAAGACTAGCTGTGCAAGCGCTCCCCCTGTCGTGATCAAATCTTCATTTGTGAACTGTTTTTTGATAAACATTGAAACGTGAATAACTGGCATCCTTGTGCGATACATCACATCAATAACCTGTCCCCACAGCGAATCACTCATGGCCGACAAGGTTCTCGCTCGCCACTTTCCCATCTTCAGGGAATACAGTTTGGTCTGTTCAATGTTAAGCTCCGAGTGCGGCTGCTGCTGTTGCTTCTTCGACGATGACGATGGTGCATTGGTTTTGCTTGCAGCTGCTTTGCCAGTGCCATCCAAGTTCTTGTCATTGGTTTTTGCTTTTTTGCTGGATGAGTGCAAAGATTTCTGGATGAATGTCATGGCACTCCAACTTGCAGTCTTCTCCGTGCTCTCGTGTTGTTCCTCTCCAGATATCCGGGGGCCTGCCAACTCTCCCAAAAGCTCGCTCATGTCAATCCACTTGTGAACAAGCACTTCAGACACGGAGATAGCCAATTTCCATTGCTCAGCACTGAGGATTCTCTTCTCCAGTTCAGATATTCTACCCCACCTCTGGGCAATTGGTTTTGGAAAAAGTTTTTTTACAGTTTCGTATGGGCAAACATAGCCAAACTTGACCAGTATCTCCACGGCGTATCATGTGCCTCGAGCATTTCATCTGCCAAAACAAGCCCTCCCATGCATACCAAATGAGCACGGGGGCTCAATGCAATTCTGGTCAAAGTAGTATGCATTTGGAATGTTTGCAACCTCGGCTTGCACTGCTCTTCTTGCAAAAGCCTCGTTTGCCCCACGGTCTGTAGTGCACATAAAGCAATGGTCGGTGAGATTCCTTATGCAATAGGCAGTGGAATCAAAATTACATAAGAGTTGTCTTTAGTCTTTAAGTGATGCAAACTTCGGTCCAGGTGATTGTGTGTGTTGGCAAAAAATTGCCCAGGTAATGCAAAGGCTCTGCTTTACTGCATTAACATTACACATTGTCTAATTGTCTAAATGTTAAATTGATGGCTGCTGCAGGTTCAAGAAGAAGGTTGTATCAGTTCACAAGTTGATTGAACTGAGGAGACAAGAACAAGAGGACTGAACGATTGAAAGACCAAATAGCCAAATAGCAATTTGTTAAACACCGAGAACTAGCTACTCAAGTTTCCTGTCCTGCATAATGTTCAAATCTCTCCAGGAAGGACAGCCAAGGCAGCGAAAGCCTCGTAGTGTAACCCCCACACAACCAACGCCAGACTCATCACCAACAAGTCCCAAGTCTGCAAGTCTCCTGATACGCCTAAAGCATTTCCAAGACAAAGAGCTGGCCTCATCACTATCCACATTGCACAGACATGATGAATGCAGCTCTACTGCCACAAACTTCTGCTTTCCATTTGTTGCATCCTGCCTGTAAGCATGGAAGAATAATCCAAATCCAGGGTTTTCATTGCTCCGCAAATCAAGCAGGTCTTGCTTCATGCACGCATAAAAATGCCTCGCACTCGCGACCAAAGCAGCTCCACATCGCATTTCACATCGGGAAACTGTCTTTCTTGACACATCCTCCACGATAACCTTCCCAAAATCACTCTGCGAAATGTTGGATAGGTTGCGGCGTACCTTACTGCCATATTGCCAAGATTCACACAATTGCTGAAAGGCCATTATCTCAACAAAAACATCCACTGCCTGACAGCCTTACAGCTGAACCCAGACCAGACCGGTTGCTCTAGGACATCATATAAGATAAAGTCAAGAATGTGCTCTGTAAACACTAGATCCTGATTGCTGTTCATGAGTTTAAGTTCATGGGAAAATATATGTGTATCAATGTGCTGCCAAACCAAAACAATAACAAATTACAAAGTCAACACCAAAATGCAGCAGCATTGACTTGGCCAGTGGGTGTCAACCAGCTCCATTTCTTACGTCCTTCCCAGTCGTTGTCATACCTCTTGAGGTCAAAGTCCTTGCGATTTTGCAATTCCAACAGTTTCTGCTGGTGGGTCTCGGATTGAGACTCAAGCTTCCTGCTCATTCGACGAAGCTGCTGTTGCAAAGACTTTTTCTCCTGTCTCAACTTCGCAATTTGAGCGTCTCTTGTACCAAGCAATCTGAGCAAGCTTTCTGTGTCCACTGCACTTATGCTTGAGGCTTGGGATTGCTGCTGCTGCTGAGAACTATAGCTGCTCTCAACATTCACACCTGGTACATCCAAATCTGGATCTGGATCACTGTTTCCTTTCACAGATTCGTGCGTTGCTGAATTCTGAGAATGTGCGGCTGAGAGTCCTGAATATATCGAAGCTTTGCTCTTGCGAGCTTTTGCACGGGATTCTTTTGGCAAATCACTATCCAACATGCTAAGAATGTCTTCGGGACCACATTGTGTGCAATGTGTAGGCAACGATTCATTCTCTGCGTCTGCGATTGCAAAGATTGGGAGAACTTCTTGTGTCAAGTATTCTTCAAATTCGTTTGGCGGCACCTCTATACCAAGCACGTCAAAAAACAGAATGATGCACACATGGGCACTGTATTGTACCGGTGGCCCTTCCTGAAGCAGAAAAGAAGTGGCCGTTCTCTCACTGAACTCGGAAAACCTTTTCCAGCTAGGAAAATTTGGGGCCACTTGCCCACAAAGATTCCAAAGCCGATGCAATCCAGTGTCGTTGATCACAACTGCTCCGTCTTTCGCTCTTTTATGCAGCAAGGTTTGCAAGCGCTGCTTCACGCAAGGCCCGACAAGCTCCATTGAATTTCCCACTTGAGGGAATGCTGAGATATAAATGTTCCCAAAGTTAGTCACTCAGAACATTGTGAACTGCTGAGCAGTAGTTGTGGTAAAAGGAGGTTTTAACATTTGAGCTGATTGTAGAAGGCGCTCTTTCCTGACCAATCTTCAGCTTAAAGTCTACGCATGTTGGGAACTTTGCAGGTATTGCCTGGAAACTGGTTGCTTTGTTGGGGTCCACAAACACCCGACAAGAGACTCATGTACCTATGAATGTGTATCGATATCATGCTTCTTTCCCTAACATATGTCCCTTTGCACAACAAACTTGCTCTCTTGCAATCACTTTCCTACCACAAATGAACTATTCCACATGATGAAGCTCAGCCACCAATGGTTTTGAGACGGGCAAAGTGATTTCATGACTGAAGTAGTGACTCCAAATGTATCAGTGTTTTGGACCTTCCGTGTGATCCGTCTCAGTTTTCACACAAAGAAAAAACAAAGCAGATCAACCCAAGGTTTTTTTTTGTCTGTGGTTATCACCCTGCGCACTCAAAGCAAAGCGAAATCATTCCCGACAAACAATGACAAAATAAAACCTCTAAGTTGCTCCATTTGGCTTGCTTGCCTCAAACCACACCAACAAAATGGAGTCTGGAAGTGGAATCTTTGGTTATGATTCCTTGAAAACCAAGTAAAATCCGCACCCCCTAAATCGTTTTGTTTGTTTTTTCCACTAAAACACAAGAATACACGAATATTCAAAAATAAAATACAAAAAATTAATTCCCCAAACCCATTTCTTTGGATGCATTTCCTGGCAAGCCACCTACCAATTTGATGTCTCATACGCCGTACACCCAAACACAAAACCACACTCACCGACTTCACTGGCATCATCACACAGCCAGAATTGACCGTCGCGACAGGACGGCTTCAAAGCAGGAGCCAGGTGCCAAACACCCATCCTCTGGCCTCAGTGGCTTGCCCCAGCGCCAAAGCCGTGCACGTGCCCAAGATCTGCCAGGAGCCTTCTTGCCAAACTCCAACTGTCAATGCAACAGCGAACTTTTTGGTTCGTGCATCCTTGCAAGTGGCTTGAACCCCAATGGCCAAACGATGGGAAGGTCCAATCCTGACCGGCCATCCATGAGCAAACAACCCACTGACCTGACACGATTCCGGGCCATCAACAGGGGTGAAGGACGGAGACTCAACGAGGCCACGTGCCCAAAGCATGGCATCTTCATTGGCCTGAATGCTCTGTTGCCATTCAGCTGGAAGTTCATCTTGATGATACTTACACTGCCAAATCAGGTGCTTCATAGTGACCGGAACATTGCACAATTGGCAAATCACCCGTTCGCCAGATCCATGGGTCCTCAATGATCCTTGTGTCCAAGCATCAACCAGACCGTCCAGTCTGGCTGTCTCATCAAAGGAAAACAGTGCTAGCTGCTGAATTCTTCTGGCGCTGTGATGCTTCAGTTCAATGCGCAGCTGACGAAGCAGGCGTGGCCATGGGAAGTCCAAGCTCAACTGGTTGGCTGGAAGCAGGCCAGTTGCCTGCCGGGCCCAATCATCAATTGATGTCAGCTTGGAGGGTGTCCTGGCGCAGGTTGCAGGCTGCAGCACATCCCTGGATAGTTGTGGCAGGACCAATGGCAGCCCTGCAGACGTATCTGATGGAGATGGCTCTTTGATTGTCTGGCCAAGCCCGAATCAACTGATGCATGGCCTTGAGTTGCCGCTCCACTGCAGTGTCTTTGCGAGCTGGTCAAATACAAGGTCAACACTACCTTTCTTCTGGAGTCCTCCATGTCGGGCCAGTTGCTGTCTCAATGTTCTCACTCTCTGGGGCGCAACTCCTTGAGCTTCAACTCCCAAGCTGACAGCAGAATGTATTGAAGTTTTGGCGCTTGGCTTGAAACTCTTGCAAGAGGCCTTAAGACGCTTGGCTTGAAACTCTTGCAAGACAGGGGCCAAGACCAATTTGGCTACCAGCGGAGCCGCAGGGCAGCCTGCCAACATGCCTTTCTTGCGGTGAACCGCCGAAGAGGTGACTCCTTCTGCTTGGAGAAGCCGTGGCTGTACACTTCATAGATCATATTCATGTATGCTGGTGGGAAGTCCAACGGCTCCCAAAGCTGCAGTAGCTGCGTGAGTTCAACGGAATCGTAGAAGCACTGCAGATCGATGAGGAGCGAGATGATATGGCGGCCAGTTGCACGGCCAACCTCACGTTTGAGCAATCTCATCAGAGCACTTGAGTACCCGGCAAACTTCGCTCCCAAGGCAATCTCTGCCCAATGCTAGTCTGCCATGGACGTAGCTTATCCCATCGAAGGCGGCACCAAGTTCGATACATCACGCTTGTCAAAGAAATGGGCCTCTCAATGTCCGCCTTTTTGGGAAGCAGCAGAACCAACGTGGTGCACACCCACTTCCGCTTCATGTGGCACAGTTCAATGACCCCTTCTATTGGCAGATTTTTCAGAAGGGCGTAGCTAATGCCGTCCGGACCACAGGCCTTCTGCGGGAGCTTCTTCAGCTTCTTCATCACTTCGTGAGGATCCAAATCTTCCCAGCTCCTGGCTTGAACAATGCCTTCCCACCGAAGCCTTTCACGTTCTGCACTCTCAATGGGCTTGTCAATGATGCCCCAACGACCATGCCATTGTTGCTCCCTCAAGGCTTGCCTTTGTTGGGCCGGAACATCCTGAAAAGGCCTGACGCACATTGTCAGGTGCTTTGAGGCATTTGTAGATACCACTGTGCCCACGTAGCTTGGCCTGTGACAGCCAGAGTTGAAAATCACTTGCCTGTTGATCAAGGGCCAGCTTTTAGCAAAGTCTTTGTTGCACTCAGCCCCTTTGATGAGGAGGGTGATGGGCGACGGGTCTCCAGCAATCAGGGCTTCTACTCCTCGTTGAAACTCATGGAGGCCATGTGCATGGCACCATTCAGCATACTGAATCTCCTTAGGTCGAGTGGGCCTTCCAAGCCAAAAGAGCTTGGGTGAAGGTTGGAAATCCTCCCACCCACGAACTTGATCATCCAGCTTGGGCACCGCTGAGTATTGCGTCACTTGGGGCAGCGTCAACCGTGGAGCTTCCTTGTCTACAGCCAACGCTGCATGTGGTTTCCAAGGCACATCCCAGTTGACTTTGATGTTGATGAATGGCGCCACGGACCTGCTGACGATCAAGTAACCCAGTTCTGCTCCACTCATCATGGTTGGTGGTTGCCCAGTGCAAATCACTTCAGCCTTCAGGACATTCATCAGGTTGTGGCCTTCCCACTGAGTAGGTGGAACTTGAAAATCACCAGCAACAATCCAAGGCGTGGCCAACTCCTGTAGAAACGCCGCTAGTTGCCCCAGGATGGTGGAGTTTGCTTGAGAATTCAAATCTTCTCCACACTTGAGGTATAGTGAAACCAGCACCAGTTCCATTTGCTGCCTCTGCAACACATTGGCCAGAAAGCCAGTGCCTTCTAGACGCTTGTAGGCAGACTGCCCTTCGCGTACAGTGAAAAGATGCCCTCCACTGTTGCCCCCTCGGCCCGTTTCATAGGCATCTAACAGAGTGGGCTGCCACCGGTGACGACTCAGGTCGTTGTGCGCTGCTTCCAACTTTGTGCCATGGAGATGTGTTTCAACCATCATCACAATGGAGTGGTTCTGTTGGATAAACCACTCTTTGGCATCTTTGGTTGGCATAGCAAATTTCAATCTCTTGATGCGGGCGTCGAGTCTTTTTGGTTGGTGGCTCAAACCTGCCAACAATAGTGGACCAAAAGTTGGACTGCTCCGCTTTAGAGGCCCAAATCATGACCGCCCCTTGCTTGATGTGATCCGGCACCACCTTCTGAACTTCCGGGCATTTGCCATCATCGGCAATCCAGACTGCTTCCCCTTCAACAAGCATCGTGACATAATGCCCTGAAACCAGCTCTTCTCCTTGATGAGCTATGATGCCTCGCAGGACAAAGGTGGAGCGCCCTGAATGACCCGACTGCGTCCGTTGCGGACATCGAAAGGTAGAGGGCGTATGCAGCAAGTGGTGATGCTTCTTCCATGTTTTGGATTGCTAGCGCAAAGAATACCGGCCAATGTCAAAGACTATGCGCTCAACATCTTGGCCCAGACATTGCCCATTTGCCTCATTGGCCCATTCAGCCAAGAGATCCTCAAACTGGACCTCTGTCCCAGCTTCAACCGGCATTCGAATGAACAGTGGAATCGTATCAAACTCATGCCATCTGCCACCAAAATTTGAATGCCAGCTTGCAGCCCGGTTTGTCCCCACAGTTCCCATAAATGCACAAGGAACTCAGAGGCATCATGTTGATTTTGAGGGTTTTCCAAGCGAGCAATAGCTGGCTGCAGCTCCGAAGCCCAAAAGATGTCCTGGATGTCATCTTGTTGCAGGATCTGCATACACAACTTCGTTGATGGCCCCCAAAAATTCTGCAGGATTCCTGCAATACAAGCAATCGATTTTGAAGCCTCCCTGGGCTTGTTTGCTCAGCCAGTTCACTTTCTCCTTCTTCATCAATCCAAACTTCATCTTGTCTAGCTCTCTTGCCTCCACCCAAGAAGGCACATTTCTGACTTGCCTGTATCTGTCCTTTTTCACTTTGCTGACTCAGGCCTGACCCAGGGTCCCGAAGGTAGCAAGTCCAGGTTTCCCCGGCTGCTCTGCGCTGGTAGAGCTCGGTGCCCCAGGGCAGGTCTCAGCAGGTGCATTGGTCACATCCTCTAACAGCTTTGTCTCAGAGGGCTCATGGCTCCTAACGTCCTGTTGACCATAGATCACGTCCTCACCCTGCCTGGAAGGGTCACCTCCAGGGTCAGGTGTTGCACTGTAGTTCATCTTATCCATTCCACTCATCTCAGCCGACATGCCCGCCCGTGGATCTAGAGCATTTGAATTGTCAACATCAACACCAAGATCAATGTCAAAACAGTTCTGGTCCTGCTCAAGCGGGAATGGAACGGCATAATCTTGCTCATGATGTACATACGGCTGCATTCCTTGATGCGGCACATGCATCAAATCACAAGGTTGAGCTCCTTGTTCTAAAGGCAAATTCAAATCTTCAACGCAGCAAGCTCTCGCATCAAATTCCCCTTCAATGTGAGAAATTGCTCCCCAAACACTCAAACACTCCCATGAGTTTGACGTCATCCCAATGCGGCATACATGCTCAGCTGTCATCTGTCTTTGCCAACAGGACCCCTTCACTGTTGTGCACAGCTTCCCCTTTTTCTCTCTCGACTGGTTGCACAGCTACTGTTACCCGCTCAGTGGGATTTCACCAGCCGTCCACATGCTCTGCTGGCGGAGTGCTCGGCAAAGCCTCTTCCTTAAGCTGCTTTGCATAGGCTTCAGATTGGTCTCCCAACTGCTTGTGCTCCTTGTCAATAGCTTCTTGAACATTCTTCAACTCATCAAGCAGGGTCTTGTACTGCTCCTTGGCCTGATCAACTCGCTTCTGCAAAGACTGCTTTTTGGTGGAGAGTTGTCTCAACTCTCCAACAGTGGCCTTCAACTGACCCGTCACATCAACAGTGGCCGTTGAAGCAGGTTTCAAAAGACCCTCCACCACTGCTTTGACCTCCTTGGGCAAGGACTCCAAGTGCGCCTTGAGAACTTCTTCCAATGGTCGAGGTTCTGGTTCTGGAGTAAAATCCAGACCCAACTCCTTCAGTGCTGTCTGGAAGTCTGTTGGCAAGGATGTCCAAGCCTTCCTCAATGTGGTTTCAACTACATTGGTTTGTTGCTTGACTTTTCCTGCAAGTCCCGGTGGTGGTTCCACTATCTGTCGATCTCTACCCCGGGGCTTCCTCATCTTCTTGCCAGGTGACCGACCATATGGTCTGTATTGTTCTCCTTTTGGCCATGCCGTGCCACACTTGTCACAGCCCTACCTGGTGTCCGTGATGCGGTCACTCCAAATCCAAGACTCATTGCATTCTGTGCATACGAAACGTGTGTCTCGGCCCCCCGGTGATGCGGGGGCAGGCCACGCGAAAACGCGAAAACCGCGAAAACGCGAAAACGGCGAAAACGGCGGAAACAAAGTGCTTGGATTTGACAGCTCACGGTTTTCTAGAACACCGCATCGGCACGAAAACGGCGAAAACGCGAAAACGGCGAAAACGGCGAAAACACGAAAACGGCGAAAACGGCGAAAACGGGAAAACGGCGAGTAGTTGGGGAAGAGTGCCAAGTATTTGCAAAAGACCAGTTTCAGAAGAATGGAGAGTTGCAGAATAGGACTTTGTTCCTTTGATAATAAGCCTCAGTAGCACGCAAAAAGGAGAGTGTTGAAAACGTTAAACTGAGAACTAGACGACGGTTGGCCCGAGAGCGAGACATGTAATTGTCCAGCACTGTCGAAAAGATGTATAGAAAGAGAGAAAGAGAGGGTGGATGTGAAGGAGTGATAGTGTGGATGCGCAGGTGCAATATAGATTCTGTAGATGTATGGAGGTGGAGGTAGATCTGTGGATGTGAGCGTGCAAAGATGTAAATGCACAGAGACGAGAGAAAAGATATGTAGAAAGAAAGAAAGAAAGACAGGACAGATGTGAAGGAGCGACAGTGTGGATGTACAGATGTGATATAGATGTGCAGATGTGTGGGTGTGGTGCGGTGGAGAGGTAGATCTGCGGATGTGAGCGTGTGACGGTGTATATGTAGAGAGGTGAGGGGGTGTATGACGTAGATGCGTCGATGCAACGGCTGCGCAACGTCAACCTTAGCTGTGCAAGTACAATGCTGAAGAGGTTCAAATAGAACTGAAGAACGTACATTTCACACTGAAGTTTCCACGAGCAGGGCGACCTGAGAGTAAACGACGTGACGATCATGACAAGCGACTCGTGTATTCCAAGCGAACATCGTTTGTCATGAAGGTGTGAAGTACACACATACTAACGTCACGATGACTCTTTTGTGGCAGCCACTTATGAGTAAGCAAAGTAGCTAAAATTTGTCAACCTCTCAAGAGAGCCGGGTGGCGCCAGAGATGACTCAGCCGCGAGAGATGACTCATCCGCGTACTAAAGTTGTACTACAAAGTCGCCAGTTCTCAGCTTCCAGCTCCCCAGATACTCCGCGTCACAGCTTGCTCCGCGTACTAAAGTTGTACTACAAAGTCGCCAGTTCTCATCTTCTAGCTCCCCAGATACTCCGCGTACTAAAGTTGCACTACAAAGTCGCCAGTTCTCATTTTCCAGCTCCCCAGATACTCCGCGTACTAAAGTTGTACTACAATGTCGCCAGTTCTCAGCTTAAGACTCCACAGATTGCTCCGCGTACAAAAAAAAAGGAAATACAAAGTCGCCAGTTCGCATCTTCCAGCTCTCAGCTTCCAGCTCCTGCGATACTCCGCGTACTGAAGTTCTACTCGAAAGTCGCCAGTTCTCAGCTCCACAGATTGCTCCGCGCACTGAAGTTGTACTACAAAGTCCACAGTCCTGCAGAGGGTTGCGCCGGACAAACACAAATCGCACTCTCACCTGCATTTCGCGCACTCGACACGCACGATCTCCGCAGAGGGTTGTCCCGGACTGGGACAAATCGCACTCTCGCCTGCATTTCGCGCATTCGACACGCACGATCTCCGCAGAGGGTTGTCCCGGACCAGGTCAAATCGCACTCGCGCCTGCATTTCGCGCACGAACTAACTTAGAGTCCATCGCAAGCCCTTGGTTTCCAATCTGTCCTTGCGTCGCAAGAGCTCGTCGATTCCGCGCAAGGAGAGCCATGAGGCATACCACGGCTCTTCAGTTTGATGGAGAGGAATGGACGTCGTCTGATTCTTGTTTTTTCTTTCATCCCTGGGTACCCTCTGGATAGACTTGGTCACGTTATCTGGTCGTTCATGCGTAGTGCCTGTGATGAGGTGATATTCCTTTTGGATTGGAGATTAAGATCATTCTGATTCACTGACTAAGATTCGTGAATTGAACTTAAACTTCAACCGTTGAGATTTAGTGCACAACTAAGGAGCATAAGTGAAAACCCTCGAAAGTGGCGAAGACCAAGAAAACAACGACTGCGCGAAGCCGACACAAACGGCGAAAACTACGAAAATGGCGAAAACGAAAAAAAGCGCAAACGGGCGAAAACGGCGAAAGCGACGAAAGCGGCGAAAACGGCGAAAACGCGAAAACGGCGAAAACGCGAAAACGGCGAAAACGCGAAAACGGCGAAAACGGCGAAAACGCGAAAACGGCGAAAACGCGAAAACGGCGAAAACGCGAAAACGGCAAAAACGGGAAAACGGCGAGAACGACGAAAACCGTTTTCTTGGTTTTCTCGTTTTGCCGGTTTTCTTGGTTGTGGTTTTCACGCTCAAAGGCAAGACAAGCAAGAAGACGTAAGCAAACTGGAAAAAGCTTCCACACGGGAAAACGCGAAAACGGTTTTCTCGGTTTTCTCGGTTTTCTGGTTTTCTCAGTTTTCTCGGTTTTCTCGGTTTTGTCGTCGCATCGCGCGGGCCACGACGCAGGTTTTGTGTTCTTAGTTGCATCCTTGGCACACACAGTAGGATCGTGCCTTCCTTCTAGGGTATTCCCACCCTTGCATCATAGTCCTTCAGGTTGTTGCACCAGAGACAAAGGCAAGGCCACCTGCAAGGTAGGAAAGGACAAAGGAGCCTGCAAGGAGATAGCTCCACTCACCTCGAGCTCGTCAAAGCGTGTCAACCGGCTTGAGCCACCTGGGAAGCCCTTGAGCCGAAATCTTGAGCCACTCTATCGACCTCCTCTTGGTCTCTCTCTCTCTCTCTCTCTCTTTCTCTCTCTCTCGCAGGCAGCTTCCTGCCCTTTCGTTCCTTTCTGTCCTCCTTGACGTCCTTCTCGACGCGCTTCTTCCTAACAAAGGGTGGCAACCCTCGTCCAGGACCACTCGGGGCCCTGACCCCGCTGCCTCGCCAGGGTCTGTAGATATGGCTCCCGATGCCTCCAACAGCGAAATGTAAGTGCGTTGCCGAGGATGGGCACCGCACGGTTCCTTGGCTCCGGAGTGCTGCCCAGACCGACAAGGATCATGAAGACCTCCCCAAACACACGGCAGCAATGGCACCTGCCCAGGTCGTGTCCGACGAGTGACGCTCCCGAAGTCCCAGGACTTTCACTCATCCAATCCACTCCCTGTGAGCCAGACACTGCAAGTGAACTGGTTTTGCAAGGTCCTTTTGAAACACAGTCCGTAGTACATATAATATATATATACACATATCAGTATACAAATTGGGACTCAGCGCAATCGTCAGACAGAGAGGAAGAGAGAGAGAGAGAGAGAGGAACGAAATAATTGGCAGGCCCTTTTG
>CAXAMN010024921.1:0-12254 GCA_963970005.1 Durusdinium trenchii
ATCATCATCATCATCATCATCATCATCATCATCATCATCATCATCATGAAAGAAGAAGGATAAGAAGGATAAGAAGGAGAAGAAGGAGAGGAAGGAGCAGAGAAAGAAGAGAAAGAAGAGAAAGAAGACGAAGGAAGAGAAAGAAGACGCAGAATAACGGAAGAAGAGGAGGAAGAAGACTTAGACTCTGACCAGGAGAGACCAGATGTCTGGGACTGACCGCACGTGGCATGGCAAGTCGGATCGAACCGTCTTGGGCTCAGTGGCGACGGGTTTCCGTCGATCCCACAGGGGCGAACGCACGGATGCACTGTCCAACATGGGTTCACAAGCAAGGATGCTGCGCTAGATGGCAAGTCGCAGAAAACTAAGCCACTTGGACAGTGCGGCTGAAACGATGCCATGCCAGGGCCACACTGCCAGATCACCTGGTAACCTCACCTCTACACACCATGCCGACAAGACAGACTAGCCAGGTCTGCTCGTGCAGCCTCGGCGTGGCCAGGTCGGCGCGGGTCACGCAGGAAACGCGGCCAGGCCGTCGCAGGAAACTCTTGCCCAAGGACCTGTGCGATGGCATGCGGTCGCACAAAGAGGTTTTTGTGGACTGCAGCGCCACTTGATTGGCGAAGTGCAAGGACCTGCTTTCTCCTCGAGGCCTGCCACAGGATGGGGGCTTGCGGCTTGGGATTGGATGCATTGCGACCCTTTTGTGGCAGATCTGAGGAGACAGCAGGATTCAATTCGACCTGGCCAGCTCTTTCCAAAAGCCCGCCTTGGCACTTGTCCGTGTCCGCCTACTCCATGACGAAGCCGTGTTCGCTTCGCTTCGCCAGGCTTCTTCGATGACTGGGCCCAATGGTTTGAGGCCCAGACCAAGTGGTGACGAGATGTTCGTTTTCTTTGTCCTTGGGGATGATAGACCGGGTGACCTGATGACGAACATCATCGAAGATCTTGAAAAAGCCACTGGAAGAAAACGGCCTTTCGTTGTGTTCTTCATAGGTTCGGATGCTTGCTGACTGGTTGAATCGGAGTTCCTAAGAGAACGTACGTAGTGAGGAGACTTTAGATGGTCGGTCCGGTCGGCCCGGCCCCCTGTTTTGTTTTTTCCATGAACATCTCGTCGGTGCAGATGCTCGTAATGAGCGACACCTTACACTCCTTGAAATACTCCATTTAAGTGGAACAGCAGCTGTTTGGGATTCGGAAGTCATCCACTTCCATGATGATTTCAGAGAGCGTATGACGTCAGCCAGCCTCCTCCAGGCCCCCCGCCTTCTTAGCCAATGAAAGCGGGTGTAGCAAGGGACGTGGTCCGGTCCAGTGTTGCTTCTCCGATTGCCCTGGTCAGGAGGACTTTGTGGCAAAGGCAGCCCTTGAAGAGGAACTGCTGGCGCCCAGCTTCAGAAAGAGGAGAGGTGCCGACCGTTTCTTTTTCCCTTTGGATGCTTGATCACAGCACTATCATGAGGATCATCATAATAGGGTACGGGTTTTGTGTGTATACAAGTGCAGCTCTTTCCACTTCGCGATGGAGTACAGTAAAGTGCGCATCATGAGCTTTTGAATGGCTTGGGACCATGGCACCGAGTTCCGACGGTCCAATGCAACGTTCCGACGTCCAATCCGTTCCCAAGCGCCGTCGCCCACGGCCGCCCGGCCATCGGTTTGGGTGTCACGAACCCGGGGCGAAGCAGGACGAGCGTCGATCCTTCGAGCAAGGAGGCGGGTCTGGCGGCCAGGTTGCAACTACATGTAATTATCCCAGTAAATCAGCAACAGCAGGTAAACGATGATCACCATTTCGTGGAATGGCCTTTTTCGTGCCTTTACTGCCTTTACAATATAGTCTTTACTGTATACTAAGCATCGTCCAGTGGGGCCTGGTAATGGGATATCCCCAAGTTATGAACTGTGTAAGCGAAGATCAAACACGCCATGGAATCGAGAGGCTCAAGCAGACCCGGCTGGTCGAAAGCTGGGCGCAACTCGCAAGCTTCAAGCTCCTGCTCCTCATCACAACACCCCTGAAGTAGGCGCTTCGATGGACCTGGTAGTGTCTAGTCAGCCACTTCTGGCCGGCTGCATCCAGAAGTGGCTGGAACACGAACAAACAGACATCGAAGCTCCTGTACAACTTGGAATTCCTCCTGATCCATCCCCCCAACGTGAGCGACTCCAAGAGCCGCAAAAACAAGGTGCGATTCTCTCCCAGAAAAGGATAGTAGTTTGGGGGGTGAGAGAGAAGGGCTCAAGCTCGCTGGTGTAAACTGGACTTCTTGTTTGGTTAGTGTTTGGAGAGAGATTTTTCGGCTAGCGGGCGTGGGCAGGCCCTCAGATAGCAATACACGCCATCAGAAGGAAAAGGCAAACCATTGCGTTTTGAGAGAGATCCCTTTTGGTCCCGCCTTTGCCAGGCCACCATTTCCTCCAGGGTCTGGAAGGCTAGCGCGCCGCGCCGCCGCCCGGCTGGGCCGGGTCCGGGGTCAGCCGGTCTTGAGCACCGAGGGCGAGTGGTCGACTGACTACCGAATGCCGCATGCAAGAGACCGTTTTGGGATCGTGAGAAAGCGAAGGGCCAGTCGAAGGGAACATGGGATGGCCAGTCGACGCCAGTCCAAAGTGCCAACATTGCTTCTTCTCGTCTGTGTGAGATGAGAGATACGCTAGCTGGCGACGGTGTTTTGTGGTGGCAGCTTTCTTTGCTTTGCCCGACTTGCTGCAAACAGCCCAATGATGATCTCAACATATCTCAGTGCACGAGGGTTTTTGAGATAAAAAGCGGCCAAGTGTTCTGATACTTGGGACCGATTCACTGATAGAATCATGAGCCTGAATCTTCGACATTGGCAGATCCTGACAGCTTCCAACCACTAGACAGGACACGTGGAAACATTTGGAAAGTCTTGGGGCATGCACAAGCACTCATCAACCCTGAATTCGAAAGCTGCAGAATGCTTGAAGTCAAGGTATTTGTTGGGCCCCCCCCAAAACCTGTCAGCACGTCGTGTTCTCCCTCCTTCGGCGGTGTTCTCCCTCCGCCGGAGGGCGCTGGCCATCTCCGTCGGGCTCGCCTGGTGCTGGTGAACGGCGGGCCGAAGGTGGAGGCGGCTTCACTCGCATGTTCTGTGGGAAGAGGAGTCAAGGTCAGCTTCCAGGTCAGGCGACTGGACCTCGAGTCGTTCGGTCAGGTGATCCAGCGGGTCGTTCGGTGGACTTGTCTGTCGCGTTCGGGATCTCATCCGCCGTCATCGTCCAGTGATGGTGACATGTTTCTGCTAAAGTCGATCGTTGGATCAAACATATCCCTCATGAATGAAGCCTTATGACGTATGAAATGACGATCCTTCCCTCATATAACATACAAATTCCAAGAGATTGTTGTTTTTTAAAACAAACACAAGGGCCTGTATGTTGGCAAACTATTTTGGATAACTACCTAAGATCTGGAGCATCGATGTACACAGTGGTCATCTATATATATATATAATAAATTTCAGTAGCTTGGAGAGTGAATGACAGTAATAGATGTTAGGTGCGCTCACAAATCTCATGTTATAAGAATTCACTTGGCGAGGTGTTGGAGGCTGGTCAGAATTCCCGATTCGCAATTCTCATTTCATAAATTGTCTCTTCTGGATGTAGATTTCTATCTTAACCTATCATGACCTATGCTGGTCATTATTGAACTAGTTGGCTTTTCATTTTGTAAACCAAAACATCTTTTATAAACACAAATGGTTTATAAAACGAAAAACCGACCCGCCTATGAACAATCAAGGGGATTCAAACATATTCTATTGACTTCATCTTCACCTCCAGTTGTTTTGCAGCTGGAATGGGTGCAGAGGGGCGAGATGACTGGAATAGACTTTCTGTCTACCCCATCTGAGGCAGGATTGATTCGCTTGATTTCACTCGGATTTCATGCCCGCTCGTGCCGCCATCCGTCTCACCGGACAGGCCTTCAACGTGGTGGTCTACCCCTCGTACCATCGCGGTCCACGACCGGTACTGGGAGTCGATGTCCTTTCCTTCAGGCAGCGCCAGCTCGGTGGGGGGGGGGGGGGGGGGGGGGGGGGGGGGGGGTTTGGCCCGGTGTTTGGGACGCGGGGGGGGGGGGCCTTTTTCGGTGTCTTCTGAGTTTGAGGCGGGGGTTAGTTGGCTGCGATCTAACGGCAGGCAAAAGCTTTGCTTGACCTTCAGATGACATGGGGTGGGGCTGCCAGATCATGGTGCAAGATGAGACCTTTGGAACCGAGCTGGTTTTGAATTCCATTGTTGCATCCGGTAGGCCTTTGCGATTCCTCTTCAAATCATACCTTTTGGGGTCAAGCCGGTCAAGCTTCTGACTCAGAATACTTCAGCAGTGTTAAATGGGATGCTAAGGGTCCGCCAGTGTTCCGTGAGAAACCACATTGTTTGGAAATCCTTGGAACCAAATTAGAAGCACATCGTGGGGAAAATGGACTTTTTGTCAAACATGAATTGCTTACACCCTTTGCAGGGTTTCTAGCTTTTTGTTCCGTGTGTTTCCCTCTGTTCACTGGTTTCAAGATGTTTCAAGGGCTTGCAATGCTGTGCACTCCTTTGTTATGGCGCTGAAGAGGTTTCATTGCATTTGGCGTTTCTCCTGCTGCGTCGTTGGGTCCACTGATCACTTCACCCGTCGTCTCGTGTCAGTGGCGGCTCGCGGCTGCTCTTCGGCGTGGATTGGGCCCCGATGTGGAAGGGCTCCCAATACGCCGAGGCGGGAGAGACTGGAGATGGAGGGCCGGTCCGACTGGCACCAACGCCGGTTGGCGACACCCAGCTAGTGACCGAACAACGACCTATATGGGTGTGTAGCTCAAATAGGAAGACCTTCCAGGCAACGACCCCCCTGGAAGAAAGAAAGACCAACACCCATTGGTTGGGGATCTCCCTATTACTAAATACACACCCATAAACAGTAAGACCTTCGACCAAAGGGATGAAAAGCACATCCAGCACCAGTCTGTTCCTCCACTCAAAGGTAGACAGATGTTCATCACATGGGTAGAAACACATGCATGAACATGTCACTTTATATGGTTTTTCTAAGTTTTTTTTTTCAATCTTTTGAGACAGAGATGCAATATTCATGGAAGATCTCCATTCATTCTCCATTCCCTAGAAGGATCCTGTGATAAAGAGCTCTAACCTGCAAAGCAAACTCCATTGAATTCCCACTTGAGGCCTACATTGCGCCTTACTTGTCTTCTCTGCTGGAAGACTATGATGCCTTGCGCACACCGCCCAACGGCAAGGCCAGCCTACGGAACCTCTTCTTGTGGAGTGAAGGGAGATGGATCAACACGGGCGATCGCACAAAAGGGTCGACCAACTGTCAAAGGAGAGGGTTCTCTTGCCGACCCGCATGAAAGAATTTCTTGATCCCTCCCACGGGGAAAGAAACCCTTAGACCAAACATGTCCAAACAAGCTTGCCTTGCCGACTCGCATGAAAGCTGCAACTTCGTGGGATGTTCCCCGTTCCCCGGCGCCCCGTTTCCCCCGTTGGCTCAGCTCGGACTCTCAAGCACCGTTGGACCGAAGCACTTCGCGAACGCGAACGGCAGATCTATGGATCCGATCCGGAGTTCTTCTCGCCCTACATGTTTTTCAGCCGTCCAGAAGACCCAGAGGCTGGGAGGGAGCTGTTTTTTCTTTCCAAAGGCGCCAAGCCCGGTGGTTTGGAGACGAAGACATACCAGGGAAAGGAGCTTGGTCCTGAAGCTGAAGGAAGTCACGAGTCGCACATCCCGGGAGATTTATATACCTTCTTTTCAGGTCTCCTGGTTCCTTTCAAAGGAGATCTCGCAGCCCAGTTCTTTCATGGGGACAGTGGACCCGCAAGGAAGGCTTCATGCGAGGCTTGTGGGCCTCGAGCCGTGTTCGGAAGACCAGAAGGTTTCTGGTCTCTCAACCACCCCGCGGTAGACGGCGTTCCGGTTGGGATCGTTAACGATGCGAACGACGGTGGATTTCTCCACCAAGGTTTCAACATGGATTCTTTTTGTTTAGGGAAGACATATTGACTCTTCCAGGTCATGAGTCATGACCACTTTTAGCATAGCAAAGGATCCGTTGTGTGATAGCTCCAGGCAGCTTCCTTGTTTTCCGGAATTCCCCTTGGTTCACAATCATAGCGTTCCAACATTGGGGCGACATGACCTTGATAGGACACGAACAAGCAGGGTACTTTCCCCTGTTTGTTTCTGTTTCAGTCTCAGGTCAAAACTATTGAGACTCAATTTTGATATGGACTTTTCGGGAAATGAGGATGTCTCAACCAGGAGAGTTTGTGACCAACTGATCTGGCCAACTGATCGAGGTTCCCCACGTGCTAGTGGGCGGCGTGGGCCCAGCCGCCCACTCGAGTGGACACTCGAACTTGAGCTGACTTGGGCTCTCCAAGTTGCCCGAAAAACACGTGTGGTGCCCTGCTTGTTTCAACGAAAGAATGGCAGGTTTCGGATGAATTCAGTCCCTCTGGATGCCAACTATCCAAGGGGGTTGTCTTACTTCGCTTGATTCTGCTGAAACTGCACTTCAGCCCGAAAGCTCGCAAGGCTCTTCGACCCGGCTCTGCGTTGTGGAACGTTTCCATGCAGTGCCCCGCTTACAGCAAGCGCTTGCGCTGCCTCCACGGCGACCGCGGGAGATGGGAGTGTAAACCTCTGACGGCGCCAGGAGGTCGGGTGCAGCCGTACCGAACCAGTGGTTGGGCATGTGGATCCTTGTGGATCCCCTTGGGAAACCAAGAGTTTCGATAAAGACCAAGCTTACGGCCTAACCTGGCGTTCCCAGCATTGTTCCATCCACCACCTTGTTACGCAGCGCTTCATTTTTGAGCTGGGCAGTCAGACTTGCCTCTCGCAGCTCCCAGCTGAGTTTCTCTCGTTTCTCTCCGTTAGATCGGACGGAAAATGGCAGAAAACAAACAAATCCAGCCTGTCTGGCCCCTGTGATTTTCTTCTTTGTTGAACGCAATATGGGTGGACAGACTTCTCACGGGAACCACACCGCCTGCACCCAGCTGGTGGATCAATGTAGCGAGGACAGCCAACCTTTTGATGCTTGTTGGTCAGTGTTGAAGGAACCTGATGGACCCGCGCCAGGCGATCGGACGGCGTTGTTGTGCTTGTCCGCCCCTGGGGCGCCTCCCGGCCGCTCGGCCCGGCGGCCAGTGGTTCGCACCGCTCCAGGTACTTTGAGCGGTGCCCCCCCTATCCTCCGATCGGAGGAGTTCGGACAGGTCACGTGGAAGGACGATCGGTCGCTGAACGGAACGTCGACAGATGTTCTTCCACCAGCGCTTTCGCCCACTCGGGTTGTGTCGTTGCACGAGGCTCTTCGAAGTGGCTGAGTGTCTTCACTACCTCCACTTCATGATTCAAAGACTTTAAGTGTTGGATGTTGCAAAGTACGGCATGACATTCTTGCAAAGCATGTTCGGAGTTCATTCAGAAGTCTTCAGAAAACCCAATCTGTGCTCCGGAGTTTGTGGATGGTGGCCTGAAGAGAGTTTGCTTGCTCCTTGTGGCCATTTCAGGCTGCCACAACAAGTAGCACAGACCAAGAGACAGTTTGTGTCGTTGACATTTTTGTTGAGACCTGTATTTTACCCACCCACTCCTGAGACAATCTGAACTCTTCTAATTGATCACAGGCTGTATAGTGGTTATACCGTCATACCAGTCATGTGCATGGTGTTTTTGTGCCACCTTCGCTCGCGCGGCCGCGACGCGGTCGCATCGGAGACGCGCCGTGCACGTGGCGCCCATGGAGACCGAGAGCGATCAAGTGGCGCTCACCGTGCCGCTGGGCGGCGATGACAGTGAGATCCCGTCGACGCTGGCGCGGAAGCGACAAGAGCGAAAGGAGGAGCCTCAAGCGGGTGGGACGGAGCGTGTTTTTCACGCCGGGCGGAAGCGGGTAGAAGTGCATCATTCAAGGCATGATGATGGACTGATGATCTGATGTCCATTTGCAACACTTAACAGCATACACATGAACAAAATAAGTCCAATGCGCTTGAACGATGAACTGCACCACCTGAGATGCAGTATAGAATCAAAAGACTACTCCATGGTGATGGATTTTGCCAGGTGTTGCAGGATCTCCTTCTTTGACCCAAGGGGATATGAGACTCAACGCGATGGCAGCAGGATGGCATGCCCCTCGAAGACTCGGATGCCCATTGATGCTGTGGGTCCTTCACTCCACGACAGACTGAGTTCATCGCTACAGAGGTGAGTGGGGAGCACCCACATGAGAAAACTTACCGGTTTTCCTCGTTTTTGGAGGATAGCACAATGGTAGTATGACCATTTTTTGATGCGTCCAACATCAGGAGTGTATTGCTGTAGATATCACTCAGTTCAAGGTCCGAAGTGGGCTGGGTGGGCAGTACCCAACAGAGTGGACTCCCTGGAAGTGGAGTGAAACACCACCTGCTTGGTATTCGGACAATTTGTCCATTCCAGAGTTTGCACTCGAACCTATCCAAATCTATCCAATCCTATCCAAATCTAAGAACTTCAGAAGCTCTTTTCAGTTTCAAATTGGGCCCTTTGGTTTGGCCTCTGCCACTGGTCCCTGGCTCCCGACTCCGCTGCCGTGCGATCGCGCCTGGCGCGATGGGCCAGGAGAACCGCCGAGAGAAGCAGCGCCAGCTCGAGTGGCTCTTTCGGGAAGTCGAGGCATTTGACCTCGCTCGCTCGCCCTTCTTCGGCGCGAGGAGGATTCGAAGAAAGCGACGGTGCCGGACATGTTTGGACATGTTTTTGGGCGATGTCGTGGCTTTTTGGGGAATCTTAGTGGGATGACTGAGGTTGGGCTGAATTTGAAATTGGTCAAGATACTGTTGACGGAAGATTTAACAGTTTCTAGAACCTCATAGCACTCCATCCTGGCGGTTTGATGGATGTGTCACCAGCAGAACTGCTCTCAATAATTGTCAATTCTCCTGGGAGGAACATCCAGGGCCCTTCGCCACTGGATTTCGTTGGAGCCTTCCCTGACCTGGTGGCAGGTCAATGGTCATGCACCATGGAGAATGGTCAGTTCCCCCACTTGGGCACCGGTGCCCTGACCGGTGAAACCAGACCTCTTGGAGCCCTCCAACCCGTTGACGCCGCCCGGCCCTTTCAGATCGACTGGGCACAAGTCATCGAGTGGAAGCCTCAGTCGTTCTCCGCGCGGCGGTTCCGGACGGTACGCCCGGTGGACGGTTGCGCCACGGCGGTCAATCAGTGGGCATCCAGGTTCTAGACATGAATACGCTCAATGAGGAGGCATGGTCGTTTCCACTGTGGCCCTTCATTTTCCAGTATGATCGGTATGATGTTTGGGAAGAACAAGTGGTAAGGATGCTCGGATGGTCTCAATTTCCTGTTGACTGAGCACAAAGTTCCAACCAACTCATGATGCACAGATGGACACCTGACAGATGGAGAACTACTGTGCTGACCGTTAATGCTGCCGGTCCGACCCCCGGGACACTCGCCGTGGACCTGGTGCTTGGTGCTCTTGCCATGAGTTCCGAGTAGCCAATCCTGCCAGTCCTTCCACGCCGTCGAAAGAACAGGTAAGGGCCCAAAAGAAAAGGGCCCTCGACACAGGCGTGGTAAATCAAGAATCCATCCGCTCCAATTTGCTCTTCAAACGCCCAAATGAAAGATCCGGGGAAAGAAGAATGATGATACACGCTGACGAATACATCACATGGTCAGGTGGATGGCATGGTGCCGAAAGGAAGTTTACTTTCAGTTCTTCCATGTGATGTGTTTGTCAGAGTGTAAAAGGATGCAAGAGCATTGACAGAAAAGCTGAAAGTAAGGTCAGGTCTTTGCTTTTTGTTCCTCTAACTATGTTGATGTTAACACAGTGGTTCTTCAAAAATGGAAGGGAGAACCTCGGAACACCACCTCTTTCCAGCCCCCTCCAAAAAAGACACCATGAGCATCTCTTCCGAAGACATCAGCCTCAGCCTGCCTGCTGTCTCAGCAGGCTGATGGGCTACGATGGCCTTCAGCCCAACATCAAAGAAGCAGGGAGCGGCATCACGAGTTTGCATCGTCCCTCGGCCCGCGTCACACGGCCGACTCGTCTGATGAGAAACCGCGACTCGTACCGAACTCGTCCGTACTCGTCCTCCGCTCCGGTGGCTGATTCACGGGACGGGACCACGGGAGACGGGGCGAGAAAGGCCTTTCGAAAGGCCCACAAACCCCTGGCCCTGAGGAGAAGTGGCGTTTGGAGAAATCGAGCGTCCTTACTTGGTAGGTCAGGTTGGTTATAGGGCTTTCTTCCAAGTCAATGAGAAGTTCAACACTATGAACGCCCACAGGCAGCTTTGTGCTTGTAGATGGGTGTTCGTTTGGAGGAAGTTTGGAAGAAATGGAAATGACCAGTGAGTTACATGGTTTCTTTCCTTGTTGCCTGATCTCTGTTGCCTGATCTAAGTGACCATTTGGCTCCCTCGTCCACACGTCCAGTCCTGGCCGAACCGCCGGACCACACGTCCAGTCCTCGCCACGTCGCGTCCTCCAGGTGCTTCCAGTGCTGGACAAGTCGACGTGCTGGAGCCAGGGTCTCAGTCCGACCACCGCCGAAACACCGGAGTCCGACCCTTCGGCCGAGGGGACGGACGGATCCGATCCGACGGGTCTCGTCCGCGGAGGTTCCCCGTGTTTGGGGCCGAAAGCTGGTTGGAAGAGGTGGCCAGCGCCCTTGGTCTGGAGGCTTTAGAAGACTTAAATGTCACAGGTGATGACCTGTTGCGGGGTTTCCACTTCCATGGTTTGTTCCAGGGAGGGTACCATGCTTGTTCAGGTTTTAGAGTGTTTGACCGGCCCTTAAATCGATGCTGTTTTTTTCGCAGGTCAAGAGTTTAGCTGTTCACCATAGACCCACGCAATACCCGGACCCACCATTTCCAGAAATCCACGATCTATGAACGGGTTCATATAAACGTGAGTTTTCAAAGGCATGGATATCCTACTAGTAGATCTAGTAACTAGTAGCTTTTTGCTACTGGTAGTAATGGCCTCCAAGCTAGTAAGCGATGGTCTCCAACCTACCAGTTTCTTGCTACTATTCTAGCTTTTGGAGTTCATTGTACCTGCGGGTGCTCAACAGCTCCACTCCGACTCCACAAGCCGAGTGCGATCTCGGTCACGTCGGTGCATGTGAACATTGAAACCACCCCTATGGACATCCATGGACCCCTTTTGCAACCACCTTAGTGGAAAGTCGTGCCAGTCCACAGGTCGTTGCTTTGCGGGAGAGTTTGAATGAACACTGGGAGAGTTTGCACGAGTTCAACTGACTGGTGCGAGCAGTTTGTAAGGAATGAGGGACGTTTTGCCCCCAATGTCGATTCCTTTGGATCCATGATATACCTACACTCCATGACGCACACATCGGTGATTCTAGCTTGAGATAGCCAATCAATAGCGAATTAAGCAAGTATCCTGTGCATTCCGACGTGTAAACTTCAATCATTCTAACAGCTGAGATTTGACACCTAACCTCTTTTGATTGCTAACGTAGGTTGCCAACCTGCAGGCAATAAAGCAGGCATGACCCGCATTATTTCTGCACTGTAAAGATAAATCAATCTACTGTAGCTGTAGGTGTCAACCTACAGACAATAACGGTTCAATAAAGCAGGTATCGCCCGCATTCTGCCCTGAATCAATCCAGCTGTAGGTTGCCAACCTACAACTGGGGACACATAAATCAATCTAGCTGTAGGTTGCCAACCAACAGATAAACAACCAATCAACATAGCTGCAGGTTGCCAACCTACAGACAATAACGGTTAAATAAAGCTGGCATCACCCGCTTTATGCACTGCAAGCATAAATTGATCTAGCTGTAAGTTGGCAACGTACAAACAATGACGTTTCGATGATAAAAAATGAGACGTCACCCGAATTGTGCCGTGCAAGTAGCAGGCATCACCGGCATTCTGCTCTGCAAACATAAATAAATCTAGCTGTAGGTTTCCAACCTACGGCCAAACTAGTTTCAATGCAGGACGCATCACCCGAATTCTGTTCTGCAAACATAATTAACTCTAGGTGTAGGTGGCGAATTACAGACAAACGTTTCAATAAAGTAGGCACCAGACGCATTCTGTCTTGCAGACCCCAACCAATCTAGCTGTAGGTTGCCGACCTACAGACAATAACGTGTCAACAAAGCTGGCATCATTCGCAT
>CAXAMN010024922.1:0-12250 GCA_963970005.1 Durusdinium trenchii
ATCATCATCATCATCATCATCATCATCATCATCATCATCATCATCATGAAAGAAGAAGGATAAGAAGGATAAGAAGGAGAAGAAGGAGAGGAAGGAGCAGAGAAAGAAGAGAAAGAAGAGAAAGAAGACGAAGGAAGAGAAAGAAGACGCAGAATAACGGAAGAAGAGGAGGAAGAAGACTTAGACTCTGACCAGGAGAGACCAGATGTCTGGGACTGACCGCACGTGGCATGGCAAGTCGGATCGAACCGTCTTGGGCTCAGTGGCGACGGGTTTCCGTCGATCCCACAGGGGCGAACGCACGGATGCACTGTCCAACATGGGTTCACAAGCAAGGATGCTGCGCTAGATGGCAAGTCGCAGAAAACTAAGCCACTTGGACAGTGCGGCTGAAACGATGCCATGCCAGGGCCACACTGCCAGATCACCTGGTAACCTCACCTCTACACACCATGCCGACAAGACAGACTAGCCAGGTCTGCTCGTGCAGCCTCGGCGTGGCCAGGTCGGCGCGGGTCACGCAGGAAACGCGGCCAGGCCGTCGCAGGAAACTCTTGCCCAAGGACCTGTGCGATGGCATGCGGTCGCACAAAGAGGTTTTTGTGGACTGCAGCGCCACTTGATTGGCGAAGTGCAAGGACCTGCTTTCTCCTCGAGGCCTGCCACAGGATGGGGGCTTGCGGCTTGGGATTGGATGCATTGCGACCCTTTTGTGGCAGATCTGAGGAGACAGCAGGATTCAATTCGACCTGGCCAGCTCTTTCCAAAAGCCCGCCTTGGCACTTGTCCGTGTCCGCCTACTCCATGACGAAGCCGTGTTCGCTTCGCTTCGCCAGGCTTCTTCGATGACTGGGCCCAATGGTTTGAGGCCCAGACCAAGTGGTGACGAGATGTTCGTTTTCTTTGTCCTTGGGGATGATAGACCGGGTGACCTGATGACGAACATCATCGAAGATCTTGAAAAAGCCACTGGAAGAAAACGGCCTTTCGTTGTGTTCTTCATAGGTTCGGATGCTTGCTGACTGGTTGAATCGGAGTTCCTAAGAGAACGTACGTAGTGAGGAGACTTTAGATGGTCGGTCCGGTCGGCCCGGCCCCCTGTTTTGTTTTTTTCCATGAACATCTCGTCGGTGCAGATGCTCGTAATGAGCGACACCTTACACTCCTTGAAATACTCCATTTAAGTGGAACAGCAGCTGTTTGGGATTCGGAAGTCATCCACTTCCATGATGATTTCAGAGAGCGTATGACGTCAGCCAGCCTCCTCCAGGCCCCCCGCCTTCTTAGCCAATGAAAGCGGGTGTAGCAAGGGACGTGGTCCGGTCCAGTGTTGCTTCTCCGATTGCCCTGGTCAGGAGGACTTTGTGGCAAAGGCAGCCCTTGAAGAGGAACTGCTGGCGCCCAGCTTCAGAAAGAGGAGAGGTGCCGACCGTTTCTTTTTCCCTTTGGATGCTTGATCACAGCACTATCATGAGGATCATCATAATAGGGTACGGGTTTTGTGTGTATACAAGTGCAGCTCTTTCCACTTCGCGATGGAGTACAGTAAAGTGCGCATCATGAGCTTTTGAATGGCTTGGGACCATGGCACCGAGTTCCGACGGTCCAATGCAACGTTCCGACGTCCAATCCGTTCCCAAGCGCCGTCGCCCACGGCCGCCCGGCCATCGGTTTGGGTGTCACGAACCCGGGGCGAAGCAGGACGAGCGTCGATCCTTCGAGCAAGGAGGCGGGTCTGGCGGCCAGGTTGCAACTACATGTAATTATCCCAGTAAATCAGCAACAGCAGGTAAACGATGATCACCATTTCGTGGAATGGCCTTTTTCGTGCCTTTACTGCCTTTACAATATAGTCTTTACTGTATACTAAGCATCGTCCAGTGGGGCCTGGTAATGGGATATCCCCAAGTTATGAACTGTGTAAGCGAAGATCAAACACGCCATGGAATCGAGAGGCTCAAGCAGACCCGGCTGGTCGAAAGCTGGGCGCAACTCGCAAGCTTCAAGCTCCTGCTCCTCATCACAACACCCCTGAAGTAGGCGCTTCGATGGACCTGGTAGTGTCTAGTCAGCCACTTCTGGCCGGCTGCATCCAGAAGTGGCTGGAACACGAACAAACAGACATCGAAGCTCCTGTACAACTTGGAATTCCTCCTGATCCATCCCCCCAACGTGAGCGACTCCAAGAGCCGCAAAAACAAGGTGCGATTCTCTCCCAGAAAAGGATAGTAGTTTGGGGGGTGAGAGAGAAGGGCTCAAGCTCGCTGGTGTAAACTGGACTTCTTGTTTGGTTAGTGTTTGGAGAGAGATTTTTCGGCTAGCGGGCGTGGGCAGGCCCTCAGATAGCAATACACGCCATCAGAAGGAAAAGGCAAACCATTGCGTTTTGAGAGAGATCCCTTTTGGTCCCGCCTTTGCCAGGCCACCATTTCCTCCAGGGTCTGGAAGGCTAGCGCGCCGCGCCGCCGCCCGGCTGGGCCGGGTCCGGGGTCAGCCGGTCTTGAGCACCGAGGGCGAGTGGTCGACTGACTACCGAATGCCGCATGCAAGAGACCGTTTTGGGATCGTGAGAAAGCGAAGGGCCAGTCGAAGGGAACATGGGATGGCCAGTCGACGCCAGTCCAAAGTGCCAACATTGCTTCTTCTCGTCTGTGTGAGATGAGAGATACGCTAGCTGGCGACGGTGTTTTGTGGTGGCAGCTTTCTTTGCTTTGCCCGACTTGCTGCAAACAGCCCAATGATGATCTCAACATATCTCAGTGCACGAGGGTTTTTGAGATAAAAAGCGGCCAAGTGTTCTGATACTTGGGACCGATTCACTGATAGAATCATGAGCCTGAATCTTCGACATTGGCAGATCCTGACAGCTTCCAACCACTAGACAGGACACGTGGAAACATTTGGAAAGTCTTGGGGCATGCACAAGCACTCATCAACCCTGAATTCGAAAGCTGCAGAATGCTTGAAGTCAAGGTATTTGTTGGGCCCCCCCCAAAACCTGTCAGCACGTCGTGTTCTCCCTCCTTCGGCGGTGTTCTCCCTCCGCCGGAGGGCGCTGGCCATCTCCGTCGGGCTCGCCTGGTGCTGGTGAACGGCGGGCCGAAGGTGGAGGCGGCTTCACTCGCATGTTCTGTGGGAAGAGGAGTCAAGGTCAGCTTCCAGGTCAGGCGACTGGACCTCGAGTCGTTCGGTCAGGTGATCCAGCGGGTCGTTCGGTGGACTTGTCTGTCGCGTTCGGGATCTCATCCGCCGTCATCGTCCAGTGATGGTGACATGTTTCTGCTAAAGTCGATCGTTGGATCAAACATATCCCTCATGAATGAAGCCTTATGACGTATGAAATGACGATCCTTCCCTCATATAACATACAAATTCCAAGAGATTGTTGTTTTTTAAAACAAACACAAGGGCCTGTATGTTGGCAAACTATTTTGGATAACTACCTAAGATCTGGAGCATCGATGTACACAGTGGTCATCTATATATATATATAATAAATTTCAGTAGCTTGGAGAGTGAATGACAGTAATAGATGTTAGGTGCGCTCACAAATCTCATGTTATAAGAATTCACTTGGCGAGGTGTTGGAGGCTGGTCAGAATTCCCGATTCGCAATTCTCATTTCATAAATTGTCTCTTCTGGATGTAGATTTCTATCTTAACCTATCATGACCTATGCTGGTCATTATTGAACTAGTTGGCTTTTCATTTTGTAAACCAAAACATCTTTTATAAACACAAATGGTTTATAAAACGAAAAACCGACCCGCCTATGAACAATCAAGGGGATTCAAACATATTCTATTGACTTCATCTTCACCTCCAGTTGTTTTGCAGCTGGAATGGGTGCAGAGGGGCGAGATGACTGGAATAGACTTTCTGTCTACCCCATCTGAGGCAGGATTGATTCGCTTGATTTCACTCGGATTTCATGCCCGCTCGTGCCGCCATCCGTCTCACCGGACAGGCCTTCAACGTGGTGGTCTACCCCTCGTACCATCGCGGTCCACGACCGGTACTGGGAGTCGATGTCCTTTCCTTCAGGCAGCGCCAGCTCGGTGGGGGGGGGGGGGGGGGGGGGGGGGGGGGGGGGTTTGGCCCGGTGTTTGGGACGCGGGGGGGGGGGGCCTTTTTCGGTGTCTTCTGAGTTTGAGGCGGGGGTTAGTTGGCTGCGATCTAACGGCAGGCAAAAGCTTTGCTTGACCTTCAGATGACATGGGGTGGGGCTGCCAGATCATGGTGCAAGATGAGACCTTTGGAACCGAGCTGGTTTTGAATTCCATTGTTGCATCCCGTAGGCCTTTGCGATTCCTCTTCAAATCATACCTTTTGGGGTCAAGCCGGTCAAGCTTCTGACTCAGAATACTTCAGCAGTGTTAAATGGGATGCTAAGGGTCCGCCAGTGTTCCGTGAGAAACCACATTGTTTGGAAATCCTTGGAACCAAATTAGAAGCACATCGTGGGGAAAATGGACTTTTTGTCAAACATGAATTGCTTACACCCTTTGCAGGGTTTCTAGCTTTTTGTTCCGTGTGTTTCCCTCTGTTCACTGGTTTCAAGATGTTTCAAGGGCTTGCAATGCTGTGCACTCCTTTGTTATGGCGCTGAAGAGGTTTCATTGCATTTGGCATTTCTCCTGCTGCGTCGTTGGGTCCACTGATCACTTCACCCGTCGTCTCGTGTCAGTGGCGGCTCGCGGCTGCTCTTCGGCGTGGATTGGGCCCCGATGTGGAAGGGCTCCCAATACGCCGAGGCGGGAGAGACTGGAGATGGAGGGCCGGTCCGACTGGCACCAACGCCGGTTGGCGACACCCAGCTAGTGACCGAACAACGACCTATATGGGTGTGTAGCTCAAATAGGAAGACCTTCCAGGCAACGACCCCCTGGAAGAAAGAAAGACCAACACCCATTGGTTGGGGATCTCCCTATTACTAAATACCCATAAACAGTAAGACCTTCGACCAAAGGGATGAAAAGCACATCCAGCACCAGTCTGTTCCTCCACTCAAAGGTAGACAGATGTTCATCACATGGGTAGAAACACATGCATGAACATGTCACTTTATATGGTTTTTCTAAGTTTTTTTTTTCAATCTTTTGAGACAGAGATGCAATATTCATGGAAGATCTCCATTCATTCTCCATTCCCTAGAAGGATCCTGTGATAAAGAGCTCTAACCTGCAAAGCAAACTCCATTGAATTCCCACTTGAGGCCTACATTGCGCCTTACTTGTCTTCTCTGCTGGAAGACTATGATGCCTTGCGCACACCGCCCAACGGCAAGGCCAGCCTACGGAACCTCTTCTTGTGGAGTGAAGGGAGATGGATCAACACGGGCGATCGCACAAAAGGGTCGACCAACTGTCAAAGGAGAGGGTTCTCTTGCCGACCCGCATGAAAGAATTTCTTGATCCCTCCCACGGGGAAAGAAACCCTTAGACCAAACATGTCCAAACAAGCTTGCCTTGCCGACTCGCATGAAAGCTGCAACTTCGTGGGATGTTCCCCGTTCCCCGGCGCCCCGTTTCCCCCGTTGGCTCAGCTCGGACTCTCAAGCACCGTTGGACCGAAGCACTTCGCGAACGCGAACGGCAGATCTATGGATCCGATCCGGAGTTCTTCTCGCCCTACATGTTTTTCAGCCGTCCAGAAGACCCAGAGGCTGGGAGGGAGCTGTTTTTTCTTTCCAAAGGCGCCAAGCCCGGTGGTTTGGAGACGAAGACATACCAGGGAAAGGAGCTTGGTCCTGAAGCTGAAGGAAGTCACGAGTCGCACATCCCGGGAGATTTATATACCTTCTTTTCAGGTCTCCTGGTTCCTTTCAAAGGAGATCTCGCAGCCCAGTTCTTTCATGGGGACAGTGGACCCGCAAGGAAGGCTTCATGCGAGGCTTGTGGGCCTCGAGCCGTGTTCGGAAGACCAGAAGGTTTCTGGTCTCTCAACCACCCCGCGGTAGACGGCGTTCCGGTTGGGATCGTTAACGATGCGAACGACGGTGGATTTCTCCACCAAGGTTTCAACATGGATTCTTTCTGTTTAGGGAAGACATATTGACTCTTCCAGGTCATGAGTCATGACCACTTTTAGCATAGCAAAGGATCCGTTGTGTGATAGCTCCAGGCAGCTTCCTTGTTTTCCGGAATTCCCCTTGGTTCACAATCATAGCGTTCCAACATTGGGGCGACATGACCTTGATAGGACACGAACAAGCAGGGTACTTTCCCCTGTTTGTTTCTGTTTCAGTCTCAGGTCAAAACTATTGAGACTCAATTTTGATATGGACTTTTCGGGAAATGAGGATGTCTCAACCAGGAGAGTTTGTGACCAACTGATCTGGCCAACTGATCGAGGTTCCCCACGTGCTAGTGGGCGGCGTGGGCCCAGCCGCCCACTCGAGTGGACACTCGAACTTGAGCTGACTTGGGCTCTCCAAGTTGCCCGAAAAACACGTGTGGTGCCCTGCTTGTTTCAACGAAAGAATGGCAGGTTTCGGATGAATTCAGTCCCTCTGGATGCCAACTATCCAAGGGGGTTGTCTTACTTCGCTTGATTCTGCTGAAACTGCACTTCAGCCCGAAAGCTCGCAAGGCTCTTCGACCCGGCTCTGCGTTGTGGAACGTTTCCATGCAGTGCCCCGCTTACAGCAAGCGCTTGCGCTGCCTCCACGGCGACCGCGGGAGATGGGAGTGTAAACCTCTGACGGCGCCAGGAGGTCGGGTGCAGCCGTACCGAACCAGTGGTTGGGCATGTGGATCCTTGTGGATCCCCTTGGGAAACCAAGAGTTTCGATAAAGACCAAGCTTACGGCCTAACCTGGCGTTCCCAGCATTGTTCCATCCACCACCTTGTTACGCAGCGCTTCATTTTTGAGCTGGGCAGTCAGACTTGCCTCTCGCAGCTCCCAGCTGAGTTTCTCTCGTTTCTCTCCGTTAGATCGGACGGAAAATGGCAGAAAACAAACAAATCCAGCCTGTCTGGCCCCTGTGATTTTCTTCTTTGTTGAACGCAATATGGGTGGACAGACTTCTCACGGGAACCACACCGCCTGCACCCAGCTGGTGGATCAATGTAGCGAGGACAGCCAACCTTTTGATGCTTGTTGGTCAGTGTTGAAGGAACCTGATGGACCCGCGCCAGGCGATCGGACGGCGTTGTTGTGCTTGTCCGCCCCTGGGGCGCCTCCCGGCCGCTCGGCCCGGCGGCCAGTGGTTCGCACCGCTCCAGGTACTTTGAGCGGTGCCCCCCCTATCCTCCGATCGGAGGAGTTCGGACAGGTCACGTGGAAGGACGATCGGTCGCTGAACGGAACGTCGACGGATGTTCTTCCACCAGCGCTTTCGCCCACTCGGGTTGTGTCGTTGCACGAGGCTCTTCGAAGTGGCTGAGTGTCTTCACTACCTCCACTTCATGATTCAAAGACTTTAAGTGTTGGATGTTGCAAAGTACGGCATGACATTCTTGCAAAGCATGTTCGGAGTTCATTCAGAAGTCTTCAGAAAACCCAATCTGTGCTCCGGAGTTTGTGGATGGTGGCCTGAAGAGAGTTTGCTTGCTCCTTGTGGCCATTTCAGGCTGCCACAACAAGTAGCACAGACCAAGAGACAGTTTGTGTCGTTGACATTTTTGTTGAGACCTGTATTTTACCCACCCACTCCTGAGACAATCTGAACTCTTCTAATTGATCACAGGCTGTATAGTGGTTATACCGTCATACCAGTCATGTGCATGGTGTTTTTGTGCCACCTTCGCTCGCGCGGCCGCGACGCGGTCGCATCGGAGACGCGCCGTGCACGTGGCGCCCATGGAGACCGAGAGCGATCAAGTGGCGCTCACCGTGCCGCTGGGCGGCGATGACAGTGAGATCCCGTCGACGCTGGCGCGGAAGCGACAAGAGCGAAAGGAGGAGCCTCAAGCGGGTGGGACGGAGCGTGTTTTTCACGCCGGGCGGAAGCGGGTAGAAGTGCATCATTCAAGGCATGATGATGGACTGATGATCTGATGTCCATTTGCAACACTTAACAGCATACACATGAACAAAATAAGTCCAATGCGCTTGAACGATGAACTGCACCACCTGAGATGCAGTATAGAATCAAAAGACTACTCCATGGTGATGGATTTTGCCAGGTGTTGCAGGATCTCCTTCTTTGACCCAAGGGGATATGAGACTCAACGCGATGGCAGCAGGATGGCATGCCCCTCGAAGACTCGGATGCCCATTGATGCTGTGGGTCCTTCACTCCACGACAGACTGAGTTCATCGCTACAGAGGTGAGTGGGGAGCACCCACATGAGAAAACTTACCGGTTTTCCTCGTTTTTGGAGGATAGCACAATGGTAGTATGACCATTTTTTGATGCGTCCAACATCAGGAGTGTATTGCTGTAGATATCACTCAGTTCAAGGTCCGAAGTGGGCTGGGTGGGCAGTACCCAACAGAGTGGACTCCCTGGAAGTGGAGTGAAACACCACCTGCTTGGTATTCGGACAATTTGTCCATTCCAGAGTTTGCACTCGAACCTATCCAAATCTATCCAATCCTATCCAAATCTAAGAACTTCAGAAGCTCTTTTCAGTTTCAAATTGGGCCCTTTGGTTTGGCCTCTGCCACTGGTCCCTGGCTCCCGACTCCGCTGCCGTGCGATCGCGCCTGGCGCGATGGGCCAGGAGAACCGCCGAGAGAAGCAGCGCCAGCTCGAGTGGCTCTTTCGGGAAGTCGAGGCATTTGACCTCGCTCGCTCGCCCTTCTTCGGCGCGAGGAGGATTCGAAGAAAGCGACGGTGCCGGACATGTTTGGACATGTTTTTGGGCGATGTCGTGGCTTTTTGGGGAATCTTAGTGGGATGACTGAGGTTGGGCTGAATTTGAAATTGGTCAAGATACTGTTGACGGAAGATTTAACAGTTTCTAGAACCTCATAGCACTCCATCCTGGCGGTTTGATGGATGTGTCACCAGCAGAACTGCTCTCAATAATTGTCAATTCTCCTGGGAGGAACATCCAGGGCCCTTCGCCACTGGATTTCGTTGGAGCCTTCCCTGACCTGGTGGCAGGTCAATGGTCATGCACCATGGAGAATGGTCAGTTCCCCCACTTGGGCACCGGTGCCCTGACCGGTGAAACCAGACCTCTTGGAGCCCTCCAACCCGTTGACGCCGCCCGGCCCTTTCAGATCGACTGGGCACAAGTCATCGAGTGGAAGCCTCAGTCGTTCTCCGCGCGGCGGTTCCGGACGGTACGCCCGGTGGACGGTTGCGCCACGGCGGTCAATCAGTGGGCATCCAGGTTCTAGACATGAATACGCTCAATGAGGAGGCATGGTCGTTTCCACTGTGGCCCTTCATTTTCCAGTATGATCGGTATGATGTTTGGGAAGAACAAGTGGTAAGGATGCTCGGATGGTCTCAATTTCCTGTTGACTGAGCACAAAGTTCCAACCAACTCATGATGCACAGATGGACACCTGACAGATGGAGAACTACTGTGCTGACCGTTAATGCTGCCGGTCCGACCCCCGGGACACTCGCCGTGGACCTGGTGCTTGGTGCTCTTGCCATGAGTTCCGAGTAGCCAATCCTGCCAGTCCTTCCACGCCGTCGAAAGAACAGGTAAGGGCCCAAAAGAAAAGGGCCCTCGACACAGGCGTGGTAAATCAAGAATCCATCCGCTCCAATTTGCTCTTCAAACGCCCAAATGAAAGATCCGGGGAAAGAAGAATGATGATACACGCTGACGAATACATCACATGGTCAGGTGGATGGCATGGTGCCGAAAGGAAGTTTACTTTCAGTTCTTCCATGTGATGTGTTTGTCAGAGTGTAAAAGGATGCAAGAGCATTGACAGAAAAGCTGAAAGTAAGGTCAGGTCTTTGCTTTTTGTTCCTCTAACTATGTTGATGTTAACACAGTGGTTCTTCAAAAATGGAAGGGAGAACCTCGGAACACCACCTCTTTCCAGCCCCCTCCAAAAAAGACACCATGAGCATCTCTTCCGAAGACATCAGCCTCAGCCTGCCTGCTGTCTCAGCAGGCTGATGGGCTACGATGGCCTTCAGCCCAACATCAAAGAAGCAGGGAGCGGCATCACGAGTTTGCATCGTCCCTCGGCCCGCGTCACACGGCCGACTCGTCTGATGAGAAACCGCGACTCGTACCGAACTCGTCCGTACTCGTCCTCCGCTCCGGTGGCTGATTCACGGGACGGGACCACGGGAGACGGGGCGAGAAAGGCCTTTCGAAAGGCCCACAAACCCCTGGCCCTGAGGAGAAGTGGCGTTTGGAGAAATCGAGCGTCCTTACTTGGTAGGTCAGGTTGGTTATAGGGCTTTCTTCCAAGTCAATGAGAAGTTCAACACTATGAACGCCCACAGGCAGCTTTGTGCTTGTAGATGGGTGTTCGTTTGGAGGAAGTTTGGAAGAAATGGAAATGACCAGTGAGTTACATGGTTTCTTTCCTTGTTGCCTGATCTCTGTTGCCTGATCTAAGTGACCATTTGGCTCCCTCGTCCACACGTCCAGTCCTGGCCGAACCGCCGGACCACACGTCCAGTCCTCGCCACGTCGCGTCCTCCAGGTGCTTCCAGTGCTGGACAAGTCGACGTGCTGGAGCCAGGGTCTCAGTCCGACCACCGCCGAAACACCGGAGTCCGACCCTTCGGCCGAGGGGACGGACGGATCCGATCCGACGGGTCTCGTCCGCGGAGGTTCCCCGTGTTTGGGGCCGAAAGCTGGTTGGAAGAGGTGGCCAGCGCCCTTGGTCTGGAGGCTTTAGAAGACTTAAATGTCACAGGTGATGACCTGTTGCGGGGTTTCCACTTCCATGGTTTGTTCCAGGGAGGGTACCATGCTTGTTCAGGTTTTAGAGTGTTTGACCGGCCCTTAAATCGATGCTGTTTTTTTCGCAGGTCAAGAGTTTAGCTGTTCACCATAGACCCACGCAATACCCGGACCCACCATTTCCAGAAATCCACGATCTATGAACGGGTTCATATAAACGTGAGTTTTCAAAGGCATGGATATCCTACTAGTAGATCTAGTAACTAGTAGCTTTTTGCTACTGGTAGTAATGGCCTCCAAGCTAGTAAGCGATGGTCTCCAACCTACCAGTTTCTTGCTACTATTCTAGCTTTTGGAGTTCATTGTACCTGCGGGTGCTCAACAGCTCCACTCCGACTCCACAAGCCGAGTGCGATCTCGGTCACGTCGGTGCATGTGAACATTGAAACCACCCCTATGGACATCCATGGACCCCTTTTGCAACCACCTTAGTGGAAAGTCGTGCCAGTCCACAGGTCGTTGCTTTGCGGGAGAGTTTGAATGAACACTGGGAGAGTTTGCACGAGTTCAACTGACTGGTGCGAGCAGTTTGTAAGGAATGAGGGACGTTTTGCCCCCAATGTCGATTCCTTTGGATCCATGATATACCTACACTCCATGACGCACACATCGGTGATTCTAGCTTGAGATAGCCAATCAATAGCGAATTAAGCAAGTATCCTGTGCATTCCGACGTGTAAACTTCAATCATTCTAACAGCTGAGATTTGACACCTAACCTCTTTTGATTGCTAACGTAGGTTGCCAACCTGCAGGCAATAAAGCAGGCATGACCCGCATTATTTCTGCACTGTAAAGATAAATCAATCTACTGTAGCTGTAGGTGTCAACCTACAGACAATAACGGTTCAATAAAGCAGGTATCGCCCGCATTCTGCCCTGAATCAATCCAGCTGTAGGTTGCCAACCTACAACTGGGGACACATAAATCAATCTAGCTGTAGGTTGCCAACCAACAGATAAACAACCAATCAACATAGCTGCAGGTTGCCAACCTACAGACAATAACGGTTAAATAAAGCTGGCATCACTCGCTTTATGCACTGCAAGCATAAATTGATCTAGCTGTAAGTTGGCAACGTACAAACAATGACGTTTCGATGATAAAAAATGAGACGTCACCCGAATTGTGCCGTGCAAGTAGCAGGCATCACCGGCATTCTGCTCTGCAAACATAAATAAATCTAGCTGTAGGTTTCCAACCTACGGCCAAACTAGTTTTAATGCAGGACGCATCACCCGAATTCTGTTCTGCAAACATAATTAACTCTAGGTGTAGGTGGCGAATTACAGACAAACGTTTCAATAAAGTAGGCACCAGACGCATTCTGTCTTGCAGACCCCAACCAATCTAGCTGTAGGTTACCGACCTACAGACAATAACGTGTCAACAAAGCTGGCATCATTCGCAT